>JAXQQM020082730.1:0-191453 GCA_034641835.2 Pinus albicaulis
AGTAAACCTTGTTAAACACCATGTTGAAGCACACACATGGTGTATGAGAAAGATGAAACACACACACAAGAGAACTCAACACAATGAAGGATAAGCGTGTAGCTCACTTATTTTCCATTATACAAAGATGTACATTTATAGTACAATGGTGTGACTCTTGGTTTCACATTCCAAGGTCACTTGGACTCCATTGTGACTTTTCATATTCCACACTTACCCAGAAGGGAGACCTTCGACCTAAAAGAAGGGAGGTCTACTACCTCGTGATGGTTTAGGTTGTCCACCAACCAAAGATGATGGTTTTAGGTTATCCACCAACCGAAAATGATGTGGTTTTAGGTTATCCACCAACCAAAGATGATGGTTTGAGGTTATCCACCAACCGAAGGTATGCTCAAGGGATCCGTATCTGCCACATTGCTCCGAATCCGAATGACGAACATTGGCTCGTGCCTCGCTTGAACCGCCGGCTACAACTCCTCGAACAACATGGAATGAGAGATTGTGGCTCAGGCTCGCTTGATCTGTCGTCGAAGATTGTACATGACCACCATTTTCCCCCCTGTCAGGGACAAGGTGATATGATGGCGAAAACTCAACTGCAAGTTTGCTCAATATCTGTGAATAAGTTCTAACATGTGTCGTAAACATATTCTTGGTTGCTGATGCCCATTGCCAAGAAGCGATCCATCCAAGATGAATCTTGGTTCTTGTAGGAGGCTTGTTTCTGAAGCATCTGTTTGAAGAATGAGTGTGTCGACCACAGTGCTTGCATGGATGAAGATCAAAACAGTGATCTTTCATATGGCCAACTCGATCACGTTGTTGGCACTTCTCAACTGCTGTGGAAGTGAACAAAGATCCGGAATAGTCGCAGAATCGTCATACATGAATCCCGTGACTAAACTGATGGTTCTGTAGTCCTGAATATGAAAGGACACATCCTTGTCATATCCAAGCACCGAACTGGTTGTTGTGGACAAACTCTTCCCAAGGTCTACGATGGGCTTCGAGAAGTGTAGACTGAGCCGCCGCATCCGCATGTAAACTCTAGTACAAGGAACCGAATGGGAACTGAATGTGGATCAACTGAAACTTTACTGACATGCTGCTGATGGGAGTCTTTCACAATGTTCTGAACAGAAACAGGTTCAGAATGGTGACTCTTTTGCTGAAGTTCATCTTGCTGAAGCTGAGATTCCAACTGCAAAAACTCAATCTTTTCTTGTGCATCTAGCAAACAACTCTGAATGTTACGTAGAGCATCCTTGCTCATTTTTATCACATCATCAACATTTGAATGAATGAGGTCATTCAACAACACTAATACCTCATTGATTTTGGCCATTTCAACAACTTAGGCTCAAAAAATGAAAGGGTGTCGGCTACAACTGAAAATGCACCTGTTTACAATATGTTTCAACAAGAAATACAAATGACTCAAAAGAATTTCCAACTATGGAAATCTCAAAGTACAAAATCTGCTCCTCAAATGATGGAGGGCAATCAACAATCCAACAACTCAAATTTTCTGATTCCAACTATGAATAAAGAGGCAAATTCACTCACAATGTGAGTTCAACACAAAATCTCTGCAAAAATATGTGCAGCTGAAACACTAGTGCAAGGGGCCTTTAAAGCAGCTGAAATTTCCTTCAAAGAGCTGTTCAAATGATGGCAAACTTGTCTTCTCATGTAAAAATCTTCAAAAAATCACTCTCATGTCAAAAATCATAAAATGCAAGACTTCTCTTTTCTCTTCTATCTATCCATTTGCTTCACATGTCATTTTCTCTTCATTTCTGCTGTTCAAATTTTTGTCTTCAATGTGCTTCCTCTCTCTCTGTGTTGTTTTTTTTTTTTTTTAATTAATTGAAAATTAATTAAAAATAATTTAATGGGAATAGTTAAAAATGGGAAAGGGAATTAAAAATGGAGGGAATTAAAAGTGGGATGGAAATTAAAATGGGAGAGGAGGAAATATTAAAATAGAAAGGGAATTTATATGGAATGGGAAATATTAATGGGAGAAGAGGAGATATTAATTTAAAAGGAAAGAGGAGGTTTTAATAAAAAGTCGAATTTAAAAGTAGTGGAGAGAAATGTAATGAAAAGGGAGGGGGTTATTATAAATGGGGGGAAGGGAATAAAAATCGATTTTTTTTTTTTAAAGGGAGGGCGGTATTACAAATAAAAGGGCGGTATATTAAATCGGTTTCAAAGCTGTGAGGAAGGTGGTATTGTATCATATGGTGGGGCGGTAAAAAAAAAATTTAAAAACGAAATGTGTAACGAGGGGCGGGGTAGGCGGAGGGACGGGGAGCAGTGAAGGGCCGCATTGAGTGTGGCGTGAGGTCGGATATGCCGTGCAGAGGTGAGTGAGTTCTGTGCGTTGGAGAGTGAGCGCTGTAGTGAGGGGGTATGGTAAACGCGAGGGGATCGTTTATTGTGCAGAGTAAAGGAATCGCCGCAGCGTTGTGGAGTGATAAGGGTTTAGTACAGGCGTTGAGAGTTGCCGTGGGAAGGAGATAGGAAATGAGGGGAGGGCGCATGTGAGTAAGGATTGGGTAAGGAATGTGGCAGAATTGAGAGCGGAGGGCGTAGGGAATAGCAAAAGGGCGTTGGCGTGTAACGTGTTTAGGGGGTGCGAATTGTGTGTGGAAGCAGCGTAAAGGAGAGCGGCCAAAGGCCAAGCAGGTTGGGTCGAGTGCTGCAGAAATTTAGGCGGTGGTAAGGTATGGTTGTGAGGTAGGGAGAGCGTGGTAGGAGGGGCGTTAAGCAAATAGGTGTAGAGCAGAGTGCAGGGGCCGAGGGTTTTGAAAAGGGGCGGAGTGCTGTTGGAGATCGAATGGATTTTTTTTATTTTTTTATTTTATTTTATTTTTTTCAATTTTTATTTTTAAATCAAAACATCAGAGTAGAGCAGGAATTTCACAATTGTGTCTTCAAAACAGGGCAACTGCAGAATTTCAAGCACTGAAATACAATAGCAGTATGCAGAAATTTTCTAGTAGCCCAGCAGCAAAGTATTGGACAAAATGCAGAGATTTTTCTCAGGAAATGAGGCAGAATTTTGCCAGTAAAAACTCAGAAATTTTTACTTCAAAAAACCAGAATTTTTCTAATAGCTCAGTAGCAGAAAAACTCAAAATTCTTTTCCATTAAAAAGCCAGAAACTTCTACTTCAGAAACCCTCTTTAAACAGTGTTTTCCAGCAACTCTTCAATGCAGAAATTAATAGAAATTGCAGGAAAAATGAGAATGAAAACCTTCAGATGGGCAGTGCTGCCTTTCTTCAAAACAAATTCTGAATGCTGCTCTTTCTTCTGAATGCTGCTCCTTCTCCAAAACCACTTTCTGAATGTGGCAAAAACACTGCTACAAACACTTGAGTGCTGCAAAAAAACCAACAATTTTTGCAGATATGCATAGGCCATAAACACAAATGGCTCACTCAAAGTGGAGCAGGGCCAGAAATCGCCCGCTCTGATACCATGTTAAACACCATGTTGAAGCACACACATGGTGTATGAGAGAAGAATACACACACACACAAGAGAACTCAACACAATGAAGGATAAGCGTGAGGCTTTCTTATTTTCCATTATACAAAGATGTACATTTATAGTACAATGGTGTGACTCTTGGTTTCACATTTCCAAGGTCATGGACTCCATTAATGACTTTCATAAATGCCACCTACCCATGAGAGGTTAGGATGTTCCAACAAACCCTTATTGACGGAAATCAACTTCATTTTAATTATTCTATAAATGATTCAAAATTAAGCCAATACTCCACTTTAAAGTAACTTGACATAAAAATCTACTCCATATGTTGATTGGCCTCATTTTCCACCCTTGTAATAGGTAACATGTTAAAGGTGATGGACCAACTAAGTCAAGATTAATCGAATATGTAAGTTAGGGATTTTATTCTGTAGGTCGTTAAAAAATTAAGAATTCGCTTAAGACTAATTGTGACCTTAAGGAACGCTGGAGTGTTTATAATCATGTTTAATAAAAGTAGAAAGTGAACAAAAGCTCAAAACATAATCATCCACGAGAATTCACAAATTCAAGAAGTTAGTGTTTAAAATATAATGCATCAATGTAGAGGAGATAGAGATTTTCCAACATCTTAAACTCTAGACCACGAAATGAAGGGTTTAAATTAAAAAGTGGATTCATTTTAATATGACTCTTGCTTCAAATATAATTACATAGTGGAAGTGTTTCACCAAAAAGGGATTATTTTACCACCATATGCTCAAACAAATAATTTGCAAATTATTTTCTTTACCCAACATCTCTTCTTGCTTGAAATACAACTAATGTAGATTCATCTTATATCTAGATTTATCATGCCCTTATAAAAAGATAAAATCTCTTCAAGGTCAACATTTTCTTTAAATTTTTCAATTTATTTTTTAACCTAAGGGTTTTATCCCTCTGATGTAAT
Organism: Pinus albicaulis; assembly: GCA_034641835.2. NCBI lineage: Eukaryota > Viridiplantae > Streptophyta > Pinopsida > Pinales > Pinaceae > Pinus > Pinus albicaulis. The sequence continues at coordinate 4,462 of JAXQQM020082730.1, forward strand.
TAGGATGAATTACATGTGTGTGTGTGTTTGTGTGTGATATTAGAATATTTTTTTATGGTGTGGATATTAATTATTATTTTTTTAATTCCAAGTGTCAATTCTATATTCGATAGATTGCACAACTCCCTCATGCCAAGATGTAGAAAGGAGGTTTATCCTTAGAATAACAATTTTTACTTTCAATTATTGCATGTCAATTTATCTATATATAAATTTGATTCATAACCAACATAGATCCATCTTATTTTGATATATTATACTTGAGACATCTTATTTAAATTTTAAGTGCCATTCTTTCCTCACGTGTCATGTGTCAACTCCGGAGTTGACCTAAATATTTATGTGGAAGAGTTGAGGACATTTTCTTCTCTTATTGTTGTTGAAGGATGTAAATTCACCCCCTTCTAGACTAATGTGTATACAATATTCTCATCCATTTCTAAGCTAATTTCCACTTGATTGGGTTTGAATCTGTATACGGGGGACTTCCTTTGTGGGAGCAATGCCATAACACATAGGGGATATAGAATGAGGGAAAAATGACATAATATATTGGGGGTATATAGAGGATAAGGAGTTTTTACATTCAGAAAAATATAAAAATGGAGCTCAAAGTTAATGAAAAAATATAGAGGTATAGAAAATATTAATCAAGCCTGGATACCTACAATATCTAGTGAAAGTAGGGGTTTTTTAAATTGGGAAGGTGTATTGGGTTTATATTGGTATGGGGTTAAATAGTGTGATTTTTAGGTTTATTTTCCAATATGTACTCAAATTCAAGGTATTGTTTAATATGCTATGATCACATGTGATATGTTATAGGTTTATTGAGTGAATCCCATATGAATATACAACCATGATATTTTTCTTCTGGCCCATCTTTCTTCTAGTTCTCTGGTTGAGTTTTGGATGCACTTTCCAAACACTTCTCCTTTGTTTTAACATCAATGTTATAATGGTTTTATTTTATCTTTGAACTAGTATGTTATGTCTATTGCCTTATGTCCTTCCTGCTTTCCATTTCTTCTTCCATTATTCCAAATGTTCCTTCCTCTTTGGACCACTTGATTACCCTTTTTTTCTAGCTTGTTCTTTCTAGGTACTATGCCTATACAAAATCCTCATCCACCATTTTGGATTAAAAACATCACTTGCTTCCACATGTTTTTTTGTAGACCTCATACATATTTGAAGAGTATATATGGGTTCTTAGGAGAGATACCCAACATTATTTTCCATTTTCTTGAATTGCTGGTATACTCCTCTAAACTCTACTCGTACCTGCACAGTCCTCTACATACACAGTGGGGAAGTATTAGGACTTTCTGAGAGTTCTGAAATCATCCTACTTGGTTACTAGGGGACCCCCTACATCCTTAGGGTTTTTTTGTGGATTTCTTGGTAAGTTAGGGCATGGCCCTCTAGTTTCTGACAGTACAGAAATAAATTGTCTAATTGTTCTTTATGTGATGGACTCTAAAATAAACCTCTAAATGTTGTTAATAGTTGTTTAATTTCAAAGTTTCAATATCACCTTGATACAAATTAATTTTGGACTTCACTTCCATCTTAAACAATGAATACGAATGGTTCTAAAAACTCAAACTAGGTGACTATTTTTAGTTTCTTTCTTATACTCCTTCACCAGTTCTTCCCGATCCCCCAAATTTTCCCTCTAATCTAACCTCTAAGTTGGAACCTATGTCATATATGATTTAGAGACTTTTTCTAGGATTACAAGGTTCATATTACCAACTACTGTGTAACCTTCTCTTCTAGCCTAGAATCTCTCTCTCTTCCCCATCCCCTCGATAGTTGTTAAAACTAGGTTCATCTTCCGCAGCTGAGGCCTTTATGAAACTTTGCTAAACGTAATCCAATATCTTGAAAATACCCAAAATATACCAAAATAAATATGCTTTGATGCTAATACTACCCATAAGAATACTATAGATATCTATTATATGGTTAATCACAATATAACTAGTAAAAATATATTGAAATCCAAAATATATACAATGAGGTTAATTTTCCTTATAATTTTGGTTTTATTAAATTGTTGTTTCCTCCTTATGCATGCCATATGTAAATGAAAAAAATATAGAATAGATAAAATAATCAATCACAAACCATAATAACACCGAATGTGACCTATGAAACCCTTTCATGAGAAAATCATGGTAGAAGGTGAGGGTTATCTTGCTCTCTTTCTTTGAAGGAGTGAGAAATTTTGCTTGTGGATGTAGAAATTTATTAATAATGATGTATTACGGATTCTCCTGATCAAAAAATTAATCTTATGTTAAATAAATAATCCTTCCACTTAATTCTTGGGAAAATTAAATCGCGATTCCAAACACATGTAGAAGAAAATCAATCACACATAACATGGTTGTTTAATGAGAAAGCTTAAGTTAAAACCCCAAACTATCGTATATTATGTATATAAATGGAATCATGTAAAAATCTCATACAAATATTGAAGTATCGAGCTCCCATTTTAATATAGATTGAAAGTACATTCATGAGAGTTTGCATATCTGTACTAATTTCTTCCCTCCTGACAGCCTCCCTCACTACGCAATCCATACTAAAAGACCCCACGAATGAATTCGGGGTGCTTGTGCCTTGTTCTGCAATCCTCATTGGCATCTCTGAAAGTATCTCCATGCAAAAAATATTTATAGTCTGTGGGATAGTCCATCTCACCTTTCACTATCTATCCCTTTGGTCTCCCACTAGAACTCACATGCAAGTAGTTAATTGTTGTATTTGTTCGATTATGACAGTATCTAGTTATGAATTAATTAAATAATTAATTCACTAAAAATCTCTGTGGTATCCTCATTTGGAACTAGATACAACTAGCACAAGTGATTTTAACTCACTTAACTAAGTTAAGTGAATAACAACTCCCATAGGTACTCTTCCAACTGCGGTATAACTTTGCTGCTGTCCTCATGCCAGATTGCAATAACCATAGGAGGTGCATGGTCCTTGACTCATTGATTTGCCAAATATGTGAAATAAAGTGCTCCAAAGAGAATAAATTAAGTATTTTGTTCTAGGATTATTATTAAGGGCACTAATAATAATCAACATGCACCTGTTACAGATTGACGATCTATAAATAGACTTCGCCCAATATTCTAAATAGAATTTCATCTATTTTTCACATTTGACCAACCATCTACAAATAGCATCCTGTGACTTATGAATCATTTCTCACCCATGTCTAAAATAGACATACACCTAAAAAATAGCACAATGGGCCCCACTTAGTGAAGGTGCTTAATTTTCACTAAGCTCATAATCTTGTTGATCTAAACACTCCACTCTCAACAAGATAGGATTATATTTCACAAGTCATGCCTCTATAGTATTCAATTTTTCCTGGCAGGCGCCTTCATCGGAATATGCACCTTGATCTTGACGCACACAATCTGCCAGTATGATGATCTTTGGATATAAATATGTTTAGATCTATCATGAAACACGGGATCAATTGAGAGTTTAATGCAACTGCGACTATCACAATGTATCATGTAAGATCTAAGTAAAGGCAAGGAAGAAACCTACCGGGATCTTCCTCATCCGGATAGCCTCACATGCGACTTGACTTACTACCATGTATTCTTTTTCCGGCCCAGTAGTGCCACGGATCTTTGTTTTCATACATGCCGAGGTGCTGTGGTCCGATAATGAAAACCCCCTCATGATGTGCTCTTTCTGTCGAATTTGGAGTTTACTGTGATACGCATCCATGAAGCCATGCAAATTCACCTCATCCATTTGTTTGTGCCATAAGCCATACTCGGATGTTCCCTAAGGATATCTCGGGACATTAACACCTACCTTCCAAAAGAGCTTGGTAGGTTTAACCATCGCTTGTGAAAGTTGGTTCACCGCATAGCATATGTATAGTCTTATATTAACTAAATACATGAGCGAACCCACTGGCCCCAGCCGATAAATAGTGGCATCCACTACCTCTGCGGATATAGCATCCTCTTTCCTCCAATTTCTTGGAAGAGGAGTATCCATGGGCTTGCGGCCCTCCATGTAAACTTACAGTATCTCTGATCATACTTGCCTTGAGACACAAATAGTTCACCCTTCTCAACACCATGTTCCAATCCAAGAAAATAATGAAAGGAGGCGAATCCTTCATCTCAAACTCCTTTATAGGAATCACCTTGCATGGTGTATCTGTTGCTCATCACCCAGTAAGTATTAAATCATCAACATAAAGAATAATGATAAAAATCTTACCCTCCCTGATTTGGTATATCTTCATTTTGCATCGCCTCACTCTTGGTGAAGCCAAGTCTAGTGAAATAGCGTAAATCCCAGGAGTGTACCGAAAGCATAGGAGGTACTTGTTTAAGCCCATACAACGCTCTTTTTGATCCTGCGCACATGCGAATCATTATTGAAGATCTCAAATCCTTCGGTGCTTTCAGTGTACACTTCTTCCTCGGTAGTGCCATTAAGGAGATACGATCTTCACATCCATACGATAGATGTTCCAACCCATCTCTTGAGGAAAGGATGGTGTATGGAAGAATACCATGTGAAAGGTGCAAAAAGTTCCTCATAAGCAATCCCCTCGATGTTGTGAGAAGCCACAGGAAAAAATCTTTGCCTTTATACTTCTCGACACTCCCATCATCATCTTGCTTTACCTTGTAGATCCATCTTGAACCTACTGTGGTTTACCCATCGGCCTTGGAACAATCTCCCAAACATTTTTTAAACCAGTAGGTCATGCTCCTCCACCATGGCATCTACCCATGTGGGCTCCTACATTGCTTCTTCAAAAGAGGATAGCTCTTGTCACAACACACTTGCTCATAAGAGTCAGCTGTATCTAATGCGTCGGTTAGGTATTGTCTGTGTCATGTGATGTAGGGACTCCTACGATACATGCGCGTAGCTTGGGTCTCTCGGCCATGGTCGCCTTACTTGCTGTTACGATGTTTGGTTACTTGAGTGGACTCCCCTCCTCCCATGAATCTCCTCCTATGGCTGATCCACATCTAGAGGCTCATCTTTGAGAACAATGCTCATCCTGCGCATATGTAGTGTAGCTCCTCTCCGGCCTTGTGACTTCGCGGCTTTCAACTCATTGAATTTTATATCCCTTCGAAACATAGTCATTCAGATATTTGGAAAATACACCACGATAATTATGAGGTGTTTCGCCTTTTAAAAAATATCCCAACTTCGCAGTATTGCTCTAGCTTCTTCCTGGCGTCCTTTTTCACATGAATGTAAAGAATGAGCCAAAAATCTTCGGATGATAAAATCATGCTTCTTACTAGTAAAATATTCTTGGTGTGCTCATGCCATGTGCTCTAAAGAGACGATGGTTTCTCACATATTTGTAGTGTTGCGTAGCACGCCTGGTACATCGGTAGACCACGGTACGTGACATAACTCGTGTAACACCCACGATCATTTGTTCTTCCTCTACCTTTGACCCCATTCTCATGGGTTTGTGAGGTCTTATGAGTTCTCTTCGAATTCCTTCTTTTCTACGAAGTATTTGAATTCGTTAGAGATATGTTCACAACAAAGTATCCTCCCAGACCTTCACTTGCTTCCCAGGCTCCTTCTCCACCCGATTATTTAAGCCTCCTGACTTTAGTGTATTTCACTCTTCTTTTGCATGAAGAAGATCAGCATCTACGAGAATATTCGTAGCAAAAATAACATAATAGCCGTGTTTTCCATTGGGCAACCGAAAAGTTTCACACGTACATGTGAATTCTCTCCGGGGATCATTGAGAAGCACGATTCTCCCTTCTGTGAAAATTGGTCTTCACAAACTTACCCATAGTACATCCTTGCTGTGATATGACTATACGAAGTAACCTTGGGAAGTCCGGTAGAAATCTCTTGCAAAATATTCAAGGCACCATGGTGAAAGATGACGATATTGCGGCTGCCATGGTCGCCCCTCATCTCGTCTCACCACTTCTTCTCCTTTTCCCATAATTGCAATGCATCCATCTACCTCTAGCTTGTAGATATTCTTAACCGAATCTGTCCTCTTGGTTTGACCCATTGTTTTATGTACGCCGTCTTTCCATGTTTGAAAACAACGTCATAACCTTTGTCCTCCAACATTGCGGCAAGGACAAGTTCTTCTTTGAACCTGGAACATGCATAAAATATTTTAACATAAATGGTTTACAGGTCCCTCTCAAAGGTAATGGTTCCAATACCATTTATTGTTGTGTCTACCATCATCGCCCATCTCTATATGCATTTGGAATCCTTCTCCTCAGGTACTAAACAACTCCTTGTCTCTCGTCATATAGAGGAAGGAAGCACCCTTTATCAAGATACCACCAGGTCCCATTGCGCTTGAAACCAAGCATGCGATCGAGAAATCAAGTTAAAATTGTGAGGCTAAGGCCTCTCTAGATATAGCTCCGAGCCTTCTTGTTCTTCTTTTGCAGCAGGTAGTTAGTGGCGAGATGCCCATGTTCGTGGCTTGTGAAAGCACTTCACTTTGGACAAATCTAGCTTCTTGCCTTTAGCCTAAAATTTTGGTCGTTCTTCCCCTTCCCTTTCCTTACTTTGTCCAAGCAAAATTCTCTTCATCATCATTATTCGATGAAGAGCCATCCTTAGTACTTCGCCTTATCTCCTCCTACCTTTAGATCGACCAAAGTCGCTCCTAATCAAACGATTTCTCCCGTCCATTGACGGAGGTCTTGATAGTTGTGCCAACTCTTCGAAGCCAAGGAAAACCAAGCTCACCAAGTCATCATCAATAACTATAATTTCCCACACTCTCCGGCTCATCCCTACATTTGGAAAACTTCGTGAGATATTTTTGAATCTTGTCACCCTTCTCCATTTGATTTTTGAGCTTATCTTTCGGCGCTAACTTTATGTGGTCATTTACACTTTTAAAATATTTTTCAAAAACCTTCCACATTAAAAATAGGAGTGGCTTTCATGAAGGCTTGACATAATATGGTCTTTCACACCTTCCAACATAATTCTTCTTGTCTTCGCTATCTTCTTTTTCCATGTGTCCAAGTAATGTGCTTGTCGACTGAAAGTAGGCTTAGGAACATCGCTATCAGCGAACTCCTTCGGTCCATTATCTTCAAGCATGGCTATCATACGGTCCTTCCGGGTTATGTAATTCGATCTACCCTCAAGGGCATACTCCAATTGCAACCCATTGAAGAGCATTCAATGAATACTCAACTATCGCACTAGAAATTTTTGCGACAGAATTTGAATTATCCGATGTGCAAAACTCGACACCTCTTCACAATTTCAATCTCCGATGATTAACATTGTGGATACCATGAAAATTGTCATCTTGATGTATTACGGTTCTACTCATCTAAAAAATTAATATGATGTTAAATACATAATCCTTCCACTTAATTCTTGCGGAAATTAAATCGCCAGGCTATGAACACATATGAAGAAAATCAATGCACATAACATAGTTGTTTAATGGGAAAGCTCAAACTAAAAACCCCAACTATCATATATTATGTATATCAATGGAATAATGTAACAATATCATACAAATATTAATTACATCAAGCTCTCGATGCAATATAGATTCGTCACATAGCATCGTAGAAATTTGCATATGTATGCACCAATTTGTTATACGACAACATAACACTCCTTTACTTGTGATCCTGAAGAAAACCCATTTGAATAATTGAATTGGACTTTCCTTGTTGCGCAATCCTCATTGGAATCTCCGATGTGTGTCAAATGCATTGAATGTATCAATATAGTCACAACGGATAGTCCATCTCACCCTTTCACCCTGTCTATCACTTCCAGGTCTCCAATGGAACTAACATGCAAGTAGTTATTGTTGTATGTGTTCAATTGCAAGTGAGTCACTAATTGTAGATTAATTAAATAATTAATTCACTAAAATCCTTCAAGTGTATCTTCGGTTAGAACTAGATGCAAGCTAGCACAAGCGAAGTTAAGCCGAATAACAACTCCTAACTACTCTTCCAGCACCTCTTGTCATAACTTTTCCACTTCGATTTCTAATTGAGTCCTCCCAAACGCGGGTCACCAAACGCCTAGGAATTTCATAATTCTTTATTGTGATTTTCCAAATTTGTTCAACACCGAAATAAAAATTGCTCCCGAAGGAATAAATTGATGTTTATTGTCGATTGTTAACAAGGGCTAATAATAATTGACATGCACTTGTTTTTAGATTGACGATCTAGAAATAGACTTCGCCCAATATTCTAAAAATATAATTTCATATATTTTTCACATTTGACCAACCATACACACAAATAGCATCCTGCAACTTATAGAATATGCTAAACATGTCTAAAAATAGACATACACCTAAAAATAACCCTGTAAGACACACTTAGTGAAGGTGCTTAATTTTCACTAAGCTCATCATCTTGTTGAATCTGTGATGGATTACTAAACAACACACATCCTATTTTTTCATCCCTCTATATATCCACTCTCGACTGTTATTCTTTTCTTATAACATTTTTTTCTCCTAATGGCCATAATAGCCAAGTAGAATTAAATTTGACCCATTCAACCCTTAATATGATTTAAAAATTGATATTTACAAAAGTATTATTAATATTTTCCATGTATTTAACCCATTTTCCATGTAATGGGGGATTACATGACATCCTCTCAAACTATGGTGTTCGAAACATGATAGGTCAACTTTTGAGAGGCATGGTTTATGTGTTCAAACTTCGATTGAAATTATTCTTGCACTTTGGAAAACGTATTCAAATGTAGAATGGTATTAAGTGGTGTGATATTTTGAGACAAAAAAATTTAGGCCCACAAAGTTCCATTTATGGCCTAAAATTATTCCTTAAATATTTTTTACCCTAATTCTCCAGAATTTGTATCCCATGGTAAAACTACTCCTAGAGATGATCTCTCTAATTTTTACACCACTAAAGAATTGATATGGATGAAAATATTTAAAATAAAATGATCCAGTATGTGAATCAATAAGGGGGAATGTCGTCGAGGATAATGGGATGTAGATGTTATGTAGGCGGGGGACAAGTATTTATAGATCTAGGGCCCAAGAAGTGGGTACAAAGGGATTAGTGTCAAAGGAATATTTTTGAAGGAGAGAGCCTAAGGAAAGAGGGGTGTGGTAGTGAGGTGATGGGACTATTTGGAAGGGTAAAAAGATTCGGTATCCATCATTGAAGGATCGAGAGGCTTGGGGAACAAGGTTTAGGACATTGAGGGCAAGGGTTATGGTCGGGAGCCATGGGATGAAGTTATGGGCTAAGGGAATGTGGGGCCTGGCGTGAGAGAATGAGCATAGGTGATGGTGGTGAAAAAAATTCTTAGAAGAAGGAATATGGCCCCCGGTGAAAAGGGGATAGGAATGGAATGTGGCCTTAGGGAAGAGGATTTATGAGCGGAGGGTGATGAGGTACCATGGGGGAATATGTTCCTATAGTGGGGAGTGGTTAAGATAAAGTAAATGGAATAAATAACGAGGGTGATTACAACACAAAGGAATATGGGGATGCTTGCAAAGGTAGGGTATAAAGAGTGAACATGGTTGGGGATAGAGAGCTGTACATTCTCACAATTCTTGAGTTTCCCCACTTCTTAATATCTAGGCCTTAAGATGCATAACTAATGATAAAAAAACTTGTGAGGGTACTAACATCATTTTCAAGCATGATGATACCTTGTAGAGGTAATATGTGGTTCTTTGAGTATTTTTATTGATATATGTGCCTAAGAATATGAGAGTGTTTAATAGGCAGGTAGAGGTGTGTGGACTTCGGTATAAATGACGATAGGATTAATGTAGAAGAAAAAAATACGGGAGCATAGGTGGATAGGGATTCATGGTAAATAATGGAAGGGGAGATGTGGTGAGGAATGAAGGGGATAGGGTGTGGGGGGAAGTGGTGGACATGTGAAGGGTGGATGGATATGGAATTTGGAGTGATGGAAGCACAAATAAGGGAGTGAGGTGCTAAGGGGTAAGGTGAGGTAGATGGGCGAAGGACGAGAAGAGGGATGTGAGGGAGAGCTAGAGAAGTAAGGGGGATAAGTGACAAGGGGAGAGGGATGAGAGGGGAAAAGGGGAGGATGTGAGAATAGATGAGGGATGGAGAAAGGAAAGGAGAGGAGGAGCCAATATGAATGGGGTAATAAGATGAATTCAGGGGTGGTGAAGGAGGAGAAGAGTAAAGGAGATGTCGTTGGCTAGAAATGCATGAGAAGAGACAAAGGGATAATAGGTAGGGGAGAAATGGTGGACATGAAGGAAATGCGGAAAAATGATAAGGGAGTGGTAAGAGAGTGAAAGTGGATGGGATTGGTTAGAAAATGACAATGGGGGAGAAGAGGGAGATAGGTGAGACCATAGGAGGTTGGTGAGAGGAGCACAAGGAGAAAGGTGAGAAAATATGAAGGGTAGATTGGTAGTGGAGGGGAATGATAGAATCGTATCCTCAAAATTTTAATGATATAAATAATTTCACACACACACACACACATAATTCAAATTATAAATTTTAGAAAAAAAATAATTTCCTTGCACGATGTGTTCTCTATAATATACATTTCAAAAAAATTCTCAAAAGGAGGATTCCATCATTTAGGTACTTAATATGTGCACTAACTACTATATAAAAACTCAAATTTCATATAGTCATACACAAATTTTATAAATAAATATTATTTAATCAAAATATTAATTCATTTTTTTACATTTCATCATCATATACAGTGAATTCAATGTTAAATTCCCTTGAATCATCCCTCCAAGTTAATTTTTTTTATTTTCTGTGTTTGCATTACCTTTGAATCATGAGAGATCATCGCTAAGCTTGCACCCAAACTACTAGCATGTTTCTGAAAACCGAAACCTTGAGTTTCTAGAGATATGGATACAATGCAAACTTGTTGGCCATCATAGCTTAATGTTAACAAGGTAACTCCCCACAAACAAAAGTATTTTTTATTGTCTCTTAATGATTGACAAAAGAGAGGAATTCATTTCAAGGTACCTAGTGAACCAATCTAAAATAGAAGCCTTGGCATTTCCAACAACACAAACAAAACCAATGCATGCCTTAAGAAGAAGAGTTAATAGAAAGGTGATTGTATAGAAGTAAAAATAGATAGCAAGGGTACATTTCATTATTTCATAGTTGGTTGTTTGTTATTTGCAAAATAAGCGCAGAAAGGACTTTTGTACAAAAGATTAAAATAGAGAGAGAAAAATTAAATCCATGTTAATGGAGAAAAACTCTAACGTATTTTTTTTCATTAAAATGATATGTATTTAATTATTATATACAAATGTGGGGTCGGAGTCGATAAACTCGAAATTAATAATGATTAATCTAAGAAATGGACTACTGAGTGTTTTCCATATTACAAGGTTATTAATTATTGTCGAATGCATTAATATATGTATATACATCTAGGATAAATGTAGTCCGGGGGATGGTAAATAGTTAAAATTTGTGGGATATTTATTTATTTGCTGTTCCATTGAGATAAACTCAAAATTGATTTTGAGAATATTTAATTGATAGATAAAATAGCTTTTTGTTCCTTGCTTCGACACATCCCTTTGGTGTCCCTTCTTCTTAGCGCATATGTGCCTTCTTTTGATGGTACATTAATTTTATATACCATTTTGATAACTTGTCACGATTAATGCATCGAGGCATCGACTATGTGAAGGATAAATTCGTAGGATCTCCTTCACACTATAGAGGGATGGGGTGTTTGCGGTGCATAATGGAGTTGGGAGTTTCGAAGAAAGGTTTGAGGAAGGAGAATTTCCTTCATTTGTCTTTCTATATTACATTTTTGTTGCCAGCATATTTCATTAAGCATCACCTTGATAATTGCATAGGGTTTTTTTTTAATGGCGTGCTTGCTCTTTTAATGAAAACCATACACTCCCATAAAGGTAGGAATTTCCAAACCTAAAATATTGTTAAAATTAATCATTTATGTGATTCTAATCACCATTTTGATCATTTTTTAACAAATAATATGATGGATGAGAAAACAATTTGACTATATTTGTTAACAAATGCCCTATAACAAATAATTGTTTGGGGGTACTTATCGATTCCATCCCTACTCTCCACCCATGAAAAAAAAAATCATAACATTCTTTCATGAATAGTAGAGTGTTATTTCTCTTTTTTTTTTTTTTTTTTGTAGGTTGAGTAGTGCCTTTCATTTTTCATTCAATTTTCAAAAAAGGAAGATTACAATATATATTCTCTTTAGACGCTTCAACTTTGTACGACGAGAAACGAGGTGCTGTTTTCCATCGAAAAATTATGCCATCCAAAAATGGAATGTCTTTAGTCTATCATACTCGGCTCTGCGTAAGCTGTCTAAATCCTTAAAAAAATTGTGTTTGCTAAGGCTACAACATTCTATGTTCTTCATTAAGGTGTACATAAACATTAAAAAACATAAAAATAATATTAGCGACATGACACGTAGGGAATTTAGTCCTCGGAGGACTTAATGGGCATCGATTATTTAGCCTTTGAACCTGGAATTTCGGATTGTTGAGGCTTCTTGTCGCTATTCGATTCTACCATGCGAGTATTTTTGCTTTCTGAACTTGGAACTACGGTGGAAATATTTTTTGAATTTCTGTAATGTAGGATCTACCTACATAAAATCGATGGTGTGTATGATGGCTTTCCACCAAATGTTTCATCCTCCAATACGAGATGAAGGGTTTGCGGTACGCAGAGCTACACTCTAGTGTTTCACGAGTTGGGCAAATAAGTTCTCCATCTAGGTCTGCTTCTTCTTCTTGCTTGGAAAGTGAGGGCCTCCTCCCACTTCACGATTACCTTTCTAACGGGCTCGGAATCTCTTGAACATATGCCTAAGCGGAATCCTTAATGTGTTTGGCTTGAGGTTTATGACCCGACCTCCTCGACACTTGGGAGGAGGGATATTCTCTTTACGAACGCGTTTTTAAGTTTTCCTCCTGGGAATCCGTCCCTTATTCCTCTTTTATACTCTTTGCATGCACCATCAAAGTCTTCTTCCTTGTGTCGATTCGGTAAGTGATGAAGCGGTGTGCTGTGTGCCCCCTAGTAGGATCACGATTTCTTGTCTGTGCCACCATCTCGTAAGTAATGAGAACCATACACAATTGCAATATACTTATCGATTAGCCATAACAAATAATCTGTATACGGCTTCCCTTATCTTGACCATGATTATGACCCACAACATTAGGTCCCTATGTTACTAGTTTAGTCCCTTATTTGTATTCTTTGTAGCCCCTTTATTATTATTTATATTTATATTTATTATTATTGCCATTATTATTGTTAGGTCGGTTAGGATGCTATATTGTGGCCCCATGGACTCCTATATATACGAGAGGTTGCAGTCATTTATATGTCAATAATTGTTCATTTATGTAATGTATTAGAGTTGCCCCCTTGAAGTGGCTATTACAAGGTTACGATCTCTCTTTTCTTCTATTTTTAGAGTTGGTTTCATAACATTTGGTATCGAGCTTTGGATTCTATGGTTTCGCTACTCCCCGAACAAGTCATCATGGAATTTCCGCTATAACTTTGTTTCTACGAGAGTTCGAGAAGTTGAAATTTTTGTAAATGCGCTGGGAATGTCATGGAAAAATTTTAGAACTTGGTTCACAATAATTTCGGAATATGATCTGTGCAAGTTAGGGATTTTTGTTGGCTCCACGAATTTAACCTAAACATGTCATCGTGGAGAATTTTTTATATAACATTTTTTATAAGAGGGTTCAAAAGGTAGAGGTTTCTGAGGTGAACCCACGATCACGAGGAATGTCATGGAAAAATTTTAGAGCTTGATTCACAACATTTTGGGAGATAGGGTCTATGGAAGTTAGGGATTTTTCGGGCTCTGAATTTCATCTCAAAGAGGTGTTGGTAGGAAGAAAATCATAATAACTCTCTCTCTTTGATAATTGGATTGGAATATGTAAAAAGTGCCCGCAAGTACAAAGAATTTGGTTTCATGTATATCAATTTCAAAGACAAAGGAGGAAACGGTGACACGTAGCTGCCGTACAAGGTCGCTCTATTACTGAAGTAGTCCATAATTAAGTCATTGTGGGAGATTTGGCATAAATTTGACTTGAAGAATCCAAATTAGGTTAGACCTACGGAATTTGAAAGAAGATTCGAGGAGGGCTACTACGAGACCCAATTTCGGGATATTGAAGATGCAGAAATCACGGAGAAGAATTCAATTTCAATATCGACTCACCGAAAGCAAGAAAAAGGTGTGTATTTTTTTCGAATTACATAATTCTCATTTGAAAAATTAGTTTTGAATTTATTCCAAGGGCATATTGAAGAATAGATATCGGTGTTTGGTTCTGAAATGCCCCCTAAAAAAATTCAACACCCATTGAAAGCATTAAGAAACTCTCTTATGACTCATGAATACGAAAATACCCAACATGAGATATCAAAATCACAAGAGAAAGTGCACCAAATTACATTTGTACGCAAGAAACAACAAAAAATGAAATGGAAGTTTTTTGAAGAAATGCATGGAAACTAAGATGGATGGTTTTAAGAAAAGGTGTAGAGCTAAGATGAATGGTTTGGAAGCTAAGATGGATGGCATGGAAGTTGGTATGGAAGCTAAGATGGATGAAATGGAAGCTAAGATCGATGAAAAAATGAAAGACAACATGGAAAAAATGAAGAATGATAATATAGTAGACATGGAGGGTTTGGCAAAGTTGATACAGAAATTTTTCCTAATATGGTGAAAATATAGTAGGGGGAAACTCATGATGAGAAAAAAATAAATGTTAATCGTAATTTCATAAACTCTAATGTTGGATGGAAGAACCAACATATTCCAAAGATGGATGTAGAGTTTGATGGCAAGGATCTTGTAACATGGATACTACGGATGGACGATATTTTGATCTCAATAATGTGCAAAACACACAAAAGGTACGCATTGCAACTTTACATTTAAGAAAAAAATACATTTGTATGGTATTGATGGCTTTTCTCCCATAAAATTGTCACTTGGTCAATTTTTACGAAATGATAGCATTATGAGGTTTAGTGGTGGAGCACATTGAGGACTTCCAAAAATTGAATATAAGGGTAATTGATAAAGCTAGAACATTAGGATTGATGTCTTCATAGAAATTTAAGGGATAACATCCAACATGAAGTTCGCGTTTGGGAACCTAATTCATTAGAAAAGGCATTCGGTGGCAAGAAAAAAATTGAGTGTAAAATTATGGTGACAAGAAGCCTACCACTCACATATATAAAGATGGAAGTGTTACTACTCCTAGACTTCCAAAACCTACAAGGTTGACACCACAACAATTGGAAGAAAAAAAGAGCGAAAAGGGATTTGATACGGTTAGCAGTAGGAAATAAACTAAAGGTCATAAGTGTGTTGAGATGAAATTATTTTACATAGATTGTCAAAGAGGAAGAAGATAATGAACAAGAATCTTCAAAGAAGAGGATATGTACTAGGAACCAACCCTAGAGGAAGAAATACTGGGTACGACCATGTCGTGTAATGCATTGTTGGGAATTACCATACTCCAAACTCTCGAATGGAAAGGGCATATCAAGAAAGAAAGGAGGTAATAATGTTGATTGATTCGGGTAGTACCCATAATTTTATTCATTGTAAAGTGACGATGAGGTGTGGACTTGTTTCTCATGTAGGCCTAATAATTATCGATAAATAATTTTAAATGGAGCTGTAAATTGCTGCGAAGTTACGTATCAAGCTAACCATGGGGGACTATGTATTGAATATTCCATTTTTTTCCACGTTAGCAGGAGGTGGTGATGAATGTCTTTTAGGGTACAATGAATTTGCAATATTTGAGATGGTAGCTTTTAATTTTCAAGAACTTTTCTTGAATTTTTTTCAAAAAGGAAAGGAAGTCGAATTATAGGGTATCACGGGGGCTTGAGGAAAAAATAATAAGCTCTAATGTCATGAAAAAACTTCGAAGAAGAACAACGAGGTGTGATTTCAAAATTATACTCCTTTAGAAGTTCCAACATCAAAATCATCTTATTTTTTCATGTCTCAAAAACTTCTTGGACGATAATTCCCAAGGTGTTGAAACTCCCAAAGGACTCACCTATTTGTAATGCTGGTCATGCTATTCATTTAATTCCAGAAGTTTTCCTCGAACACCGGAGGCCTTATATGTATCACTTATGTCCAAATGTATGATTGCGAGAAATGTTAGCGGCTTGTATAATTCAACCCTAGTCAAAGTTCTTTCTCTACTCTAGTAGTATTGGTTCTAAGATGGGTGGATCATGGCACATGTGTTCGGATTATAGGAAGCTCAATAAGCTCACCATTAAAGATAAATTTCCCATTCCTGTGATTAATAGTTATTATGGATGAATTACATGGAGAAATTTATTTTACCAAGTTGGATCTTCGTTCGGGGATATCATCAAATTAGAATGAAGGCGAAGATATTCAGAAAACAACATGTCGAACTCATGAGGGTCATTGTGAATTTTTGGTCATGCATTTTTGGCCTTACCAATGCACCTTCTACATTTCAGGAGTTGATGAATTCCATTTTTAAAAACCTTCCTTAGAAAATTTGTGCTATTAATTTTTGGTGATATACTAATCTACAATAGGTCTTGGAAGGATCATGTTCAACATGTTGACATGGTGCTCAAAGCTATTGCGAGGAGAAAAAATTATATTCGGGGAAACAACCAAATGTTTCTTTGGAGTACAAGAGGTGGAATATACGGGTCATATTTTATCTTACAAGGGTGTTAAAGGTAGACCTTTAAGAAAGGAAATTAAAGCCATTAAGGAATGGAAAGTCCCCCAACCATAAAGAAGTTGCGAGAATTTCTAGGGTTAACGAGGTATTATCGCATGAGTTTGTTAAGAATTATGGGGAGACTAACGGAACCTCCCCAACAACATTATTGAAGAAAGATGCATTTTCATGGACCTCCACAGAAAACTAAGGCCTTTGAACATCTTAAAGAGCGATGTGCTGTTCAATCTTAGGCTACGCTAGAATTCACAAAAACCTTTATTGTGGAATGTGATGCCTCGGGAGATGGATTTGGTGTTGTTTTAATACGAAGGAAGACCCATTTATTTTGAAAGTCATCCAATCAAAGGAAAATATTTACAAAAGATATTTATAGAGAAGGAAATGTTAGCGATACTACACGCCTTTAAAGAAATGGCGACCTTACCTACGAAATACACTTCAAGGTAAAAACTAATCGATAGTCTTAAACACTTTTTGGAACAAAGAATATCCTCGAGCGACAAAAATGGGTCACAAAGATGTTGGTTTATGACTTTGAAATAATCTACAAAAAAGGGAAGCTAAATGCTGTTGCAAATGCACTCTCACGAAGAATAAAGAGGTGGAAGCATCTTTTTGTGCCATTTCCTATTATCAACGGTTGGGATAAACGGAATCAAAGGATGAATGGAAGAAGGACAAAGAAAGTGTGGACACTCATTCAAAAGTTGCGGTAAGATCCTAGTACATGTAGTGCATTTAGTTGGAAAAATGATTCCTTATAATTGCAAAGATCGCTTTTCATCTTTGTAAGAATTCCCAACTAAAACAATTTTTTTTTGTAAATTGCACACTTCTCGTTTAGGGAGGACATAGGGATTTTTTAAAAACTTACCATAGGCTAAAGAAATATTTTTTTGGGATGGCCTTAAATATGATATTCAAAAGTTTTTGGTGGAATGTTTGGTTTTGTAACAAAATGAAGTTGAGAAAATTAAGACCCTGGGTCTTCTAAAACCTTGTCATTCCAATTCAACATTTGGAGGAGATTTCGATGGATTTTATTATAGGTTTACCTAAGTCCAAAGGAAAGAGTATCATCATAGCGATGATTGATATAATTACCAACTATGCACACTTTTTGCCATTATCTCATCCATTTAAACCAAGTATAATTTGCTATTACATTTATGAACACAATTTTAAAGCTACATGGATACCCAAAAGTTTATTGTGATGTAAAGATCCCATTTTCTAGAAATTTTTTTAGGAATGGGTTATTTTATTGTTTTGGGTACTCAATTAGTTCATATCTCACCTTATCATACTCAATGGAAGTGTAGTCCAGTAGATAGTGAATAAATTTTTGGAACAATATCTTCGTTGTTTTGTATACGATAAACAAACACAATGGGTCGAAGTTATTGCCTCTCGCTAAGTAATTGGTATAACACTTCCTTCCACTCTTGCGTAAAAATATTGCCCATTTATGGAACTTTATGGATATCATCCATCTTCCATCACATCATCTTTAAGAGAAAATTATAAGATTGACGGTGGAAGATCACATCGAGCATCAACAAGAATTTCTGCGGCTCTTAAAGGATAACCTAAATTTGCTTTAAAATTGAATGAAACAACGGGCGAATCAAAATTGCAGGTGAGAAGTTTTGATGTAGTAGACTATGTATTTTTACGACTACAACCATACAAACAAATGTCCCTCAAGTAAGCTAAGAAGGATAATAAAATTGTCCTAAAGTGATATGGTCATACAAGGTGTTGCAAAAGATTTATACTATGGCATACAAATTGGAGCTTCTTGCTTCTTCGCGAGCGCATCCCGAGTTTTCCATGTTTCATGCTTAAAGAAGGTTATAGGTGAAAATATTCCGGTTCAAACAATATTGCAAAACTTGATGAGGAAGGAAAAATCATATTGGAACTTTGAAGTGGTCACGGAAATAATAACGACGGTACGAAATCGATCGTTTCGGAGTATAATGATGGAAGGACTTACCAGCCCGAATATTCTACATGGGAGCATGAGAATTTTGTAGAAGCTTCCCGGAAGCTGCTCAAGCATTGAGGACAACAATTTTTTTGAAGGAGAGGGCATGTTAGGTCACTATGTTACTAGTTTAGTCCCTTATTGTTGTTAGTGTAGCCTCCTTATTGTTTGTTGTTGTTGCCCTGTAACCCCAATATTGTTATTATTGTGCCATTACATTATTATTCTTAGGTCGGCTAGGATTATATTGTGGCCCCATGGACTCCTATATATAGAAGGAGGTTTTAGTCATTTGTATCATCCAATAATTGCTCATTTATGTAATTTATTGGAGGTTTCCCCCTCGAAGTGGCTATTTCTAAGGCATTGCTATCTCTTTTCTTCTATTTTGGAGGCTAGTTTCATAACTTACACCCTACCCAAGGTTCGATCTTTGATTTCTCGAATGCCCTCTTGGGTGCAACAATATTGATCTTATTTTGCACTCCCCGGAGGGTGGAAACGATATGGGGTAACCATAGAGTGCTCTCAATTTAACATGTAGGTCGAGTGGTTAGCCAACCTATGAAATAGGTGGTCAACCACTGCCATTTCATGGTTTGCCACATGTTGCCTACCCATCCCCCTATCCCCCATTTTTTGAGCATGATGCCATAAAAAATGTAAATTAACATTATCAACCTAGAGAAAACCAAATTATACTTTCTGAGACCCCATGTAGGCAGGCGCGTGAAACTGGGCTACATGACAAACTATTCCATTACGAATCTAAAAATACAATTGCCCGGCCCGATTTCCATACTCGTGAGATAAAACAATGTGAGGACAAAACAACATGCCCGCACAGCGCGGCTGAGCATGGCTTTGTGGTTCAATGTTTCATCTCTCCTGTCGACCTGAGACCTATTTATCTTCACCTTGGATATTGATTTAAGAATGACAAAACGATGTAAATCCGTACAGAGCCTCCATTCCGGTATAACTTCAACTTTCCTTATGATGGCTCCTTCGGGATTTTATTTCATCACTCGCATACGGCCTTTGCCACCTCCATGTCTTAGCCACCTGACGTTATCTGGCCACCTTACAAACTATAAGGCCCTTCCTTAAATTATTTAATGATGATCCATAGGAATCAACAACCATATCGCACCTCGATTGATGAAATGTTCTTTCTATCGCTCAACTAAGTTGACCTAATTCAAAATCCCCTGATATGTGTCATGGTCAACCACAATGTTTGTAACGTGCTTGATGGATGGTTATTTGTGTACTCTCTCATCCTTTTATAATTTTTATTATTTATTTATTCAATCGATTTTTAATCAACTACGAAAATACATTTTATTTGTGTTTTATCTTACTCATTTATTACGGATTATTTATTGAACATGACCCAATAATGCGGTTAGATGGTGTAGAATATATTATCAACCTATGTGAATATTCCTAAATTTATAGCTCATTTTTAAGGATGATCACATTGGCATTAATATTTCTAAAAAAAAACCAGGTGTCTTTCACTTGAACATAACATGGTTAGTTTGCTGCTTCTTGAGTAAGTGAATATCAACATGGCATCTTCATGGTTGTTATTTGCAACCTTACTATGTGCACGGTCACGATGCACCAATAAGGTTGGAACTATGGTTCATTTATATTATCATGATACCTTTTCATAGTTTTGTTCTTATTTATAAGAGTCATGGTACATCTCAACGGTATCTTCATTCCACTTATATCTAGATGCACAACGGTGATAGGATGAGAGAATACATGTCACTCCTTATTTCTTTGATCGAACCTTGGATTTCAATCTAATGGTGGTAATTCATAATAGGAAGTTGGGGTAACAACTTCCCCTTCCCTCCATTAGAAAATTCTTGTCATTTTATAAAATGATTATGGAGAATCTGTCTGATACAGGACCCCAAATTTTTCTTCCCTATATTTTTTTTTTGTTTCTCATTCCTCTTTGAGTCATAGTGAAGAAGAAAATAACATACTCGGTTCTAACACTATTGGATGAAAAACTGGGCCTTTATTGCGAGCATGCGGGTGTTATGCGAGAGGAAATTCCTCTTTGCGGACGAGAGACGATCCCTCTAGCCCTGAGGGTAGGTCTAATGTGACCAGGGGAACAATTAGAAGCCTAATTTCCTAGATTTTAAATACACATAGAATCACGGATAGATCACCTACCTCAATCTTATGCTAATCCTAATTCTAATCCTTCGATCCTTGCGCTCATTGGTCATATATTTTTATGTCATTGACGCTTGGTTACTTTCACAAAGGATCAAACAACAATGAAACATGAAAGCATAACATATATCTTGCATATACAATCTACTTAGTTGATCGAGGAAAACTAAGAATCCCATCACACAGCTGAAGACAAGAATAGAGCATGAATCAATTGTGATATATTAAAATACGAGAGGGGGAGTTACAACTTGCACCTTGATGTCGCGACTCTCCTTTGACGGGGTCTTGATCCAGGCATGTCTCCAAAGCGCTCTTTCAAATTGATGTGAGGATGAAAGGTATCAACTCTCACTTGATACATATAGCAAAAAATATCTCTCTAATGTTCTTCTATGTTTTGTTCTCACTAGAAGAGGTATGGGATATTATCCATTTTATAACAAAGGAGAGGGCATGGATGCACTTAAAGTGAGGGAAATGGGTTGTCCTTTTGAGTGGTTCCACTTTTGTGAGACGAAAGGAGAGCTTAGTTCTATCCTCAAGAACAAACAACCGGTCTCTTCCATGAGCTTCCGGATCTCGAATCTTCACTTCCATTTTTAAAAAAATCTAGAATAGGATCAACGTGGGTATGATCCTCATTCCGGCCTTGGAGTTAGCGATGCCTAGACCAAAATGGGACCATTGGCAGAGACACATCGAGGGCATGCCACTCTAGATAATTGGGTTTTCAGGTGCTCCAGAATGGTCAACAAGGATTTTATTCATTGTCTTGGAGAGGATATGATGGCATATTTTCATGATGGAGAAAATAGATGTAGGGTTCAATTTTAAGGGTCTCAAGGATCAAAGAATAGGGAGTGATTGTGGTAGAAAAATTTACTGTGTAACATGTTAATACCTATAATAATTTGTCAAAGAAAACGGTGGCTAAATTTGTCTTCAAGCCTTCGAGAAATTTCCTTGAAAATTTATCATTCTTGTTATTATGTGTCTTCTATCCTTAAATAATCTTCCCTAATGTTTCCCAAAGGAAAAAATTGTTCGTAAGGCTCCTTTTCCATCATTTCACTTCTCTTTTCACTCTGAAAAGAATTCCATTTTTCACCCTTACTCCCTTTACAAAAATCCTCTATAAACCTTCATTTTTAACCTCGAACCATAAAAACCCTCTTAAAACCTTATATGTCCCCTTATTTGGTTTTAAAAATCCTTTCCTTTACCTATCGGAACTCTCATTTGACGCTTAAAATCCTGTTTGCCGCGCCAAAACACCCTTTTGCCTTATAAGTTTTTTAGCCCCAGGGGCCTTGTAGCTTTAAAACCCCCATCTCATGTGACTAAGCCCGCAAGCGAGAACTTAGAAACATTAAACCTCGAAGTATCCTTAACCTTACCTTTCGTTCACTTTTCCCATTTCACGAAACTTTACGGTTCCAAACGAATGCGGGCGTTGAATCCACAAGAACCAACGAGCGAGATTGCGTCACTGCGCCCATCCATCGGGCATGCGTGCACCCCCTTTCAAAACCTGCGCCCCAATATTAGATCATAGCGAGTACGAGTATGAAGATCCTGATTTGGGATTTAACACGATGAAACCAAATTTTATTTAATTTTCCACCTTTCTGCCTCTTTTTATCGCAACAAAAAATAACACGTCACTACCCGGGCCCACCGGTCCTTCCACTCACACACATTGTCTCCCGTCGCGTGTATTCGTGCTTGCACGATCGACATCGCATGGTCGAGCGATTTGAAGCTCGAATTTCCAAAAAATCTTTATGCTGAGGATTAGCGTCCCAAAATTTTGCGAAATAGGTGGTTTTGAGGAAATCCACATAAGCGATCGGTGTGTGGAGATACGCATTCCAAAGTGAATATCACCTCTCCCCCATTCATTTTGTAGAAAACCATTCTGGTTTTTTAACAATCGTACCCTCCTCAACATCATTCACTTATAATCTCAACCCGTCGATCTGCGGAATCGAATGGCTTGTGTTATATCGCAACCCCATTCATTTTCCCTTCATCTATTATTCCAAACAGCTTCATCGAAAGATACCCACCATAGATCGTCACAGTCTAACGCTCCACCAGCTCTGCGTCGCACCGAACCCCCATCGAACTTGGTTAGCTACTGCGCGATTTTCTTCAATTTTGCTACATCCCACATTTTTTTCCTCATGCTCCTCCCACCTTCCAGAGCCTACTGACAGTCATCCCCCACTCATAAGTTTTTATAATGTGTTTTTTCATTTTTGCGGTTTAGGTGGGTGGTGGTCCACCTTGTCTCCCTGAGTGCGAGTCATGGTGACATATAGTATGAGAGGACATTACTAAGAAAGAGTTAAAAGCATGTTTTATTGAAGATTGGGGTTATTTGCCCTAACATAAAACCCTCCGGTGCCCATGGCCACCATGTGTTCTGAAACATAGGCAAAAAAATTCTAAAAAGAGTATCGAAAAGACCGGCGGGATTGTGAAAATGTTGAAGATTTAAGTATCTAATGTAACGACTAAGGACAATGAACGAGCGTAATAAATCTCATACCATAAAATAATCAAGTCATATCGGTGGCTTAAAAACATCGGTGATGAGTATCGGCGGAAACGTTCTTTTCCTAAGAAGGACCAATTTACACGGCCTACTCCATTTCCTCATCGACACCGAACGATTGTACTCGTGAGAAATCCCTAAAAATGTCGGTGCATTAGTTTCGATTATGGTGGAACTCCTCCAAAACGATTAAAAGTCAAAGAGGTGGCTAATAAGACCACTCATCCTGATAGTTCCTGATAGGTAAAACAACCATATGAAGGCATATGATTGACGAGAATATGGTGACGATGCGATAAGGAAAACCAAGGTGCATATGGAAAAGCAGCGATTTGATAAAATGGCAATCACGAGAGGTAAAATAAGAATGGTTTCATTTTTACACAAGATTGAAATAAATATAAACTATTCTTGAAAAAGAGTTTGCATGCCCCCGGCATGGTGACTTGGTCGAGGTACATATACTGACTTGGTCTGTTTGCTGAGTAAACAAATGGATGGAGTTGTTAGGATCCCATGATTTAGCATATTGGCGGACCAAATGCATAGGGTAACATCGGACAGGTCTTTGGAGTCCTAAGACCTAGCCCTGGACTCGAGAGAGGATTTTCTAATTTTTGCAAATAATGTGAACTTGTTTTCTTTTAGGGTTTGATTTTAGGCTAGTTGTTAAGTTTAGGGTTTGTTTGTTTGTTTGGGTTGGGTAAATGATCAAGTAGAATAGATGGAATGAGATATTTTCAAGTCGTTGGGCTATGGAGTCTACAAAATTTCATGGAAGGTTCAACGATGGATGGGGGATCATCACGAAAAATCTAGCATGGTCATATGGATTCTCAAAAGGTTTGATGAAATGAAATGAACATCAAGTTTGTGAACAAAGAAGTAGAGGGCAAGGAAATCAATAATCCTTTGTAAAAATACTTAAAACAAGAAGGAATTCGACACTATTTCGCATAAAGAAGTAATCGATAGATAGGGCATGTAATAACTCTTTGATTCCATAAGAAAATAAGCATTTCAAACAAACGAGTCCGATGAAATATAGAAAGCGAGCAGCTCATTTTTAACTTCTAGTGATTTCACTTTCAAGGTTAGAAAACATTTAAGATAAACAAATAGCTTTAATCAAAGAGAAACTCCTAAACATATTTAATCATAGCCATAAAGATCTTTGAAACAACTCTTCAAACATGGACAAAGGGTATGATCGAAACATAGCCTCTTTGGCGGAACTAATACGTTGGTACTTCAAAGAGAGACCTCAAGAACATTGTTTTAGTGATATCAAACAAGCGGGGCTAACCATAAATCATATATGATATCTACTAAATTAAACCAAACTGTAAGATAAACAAGCTTGGGTGAGTGCAAGCCCAAGTTCTCTAAACTAACCTAACGAGAGGAAAACATAAATGACGAGTGAAGGACAAGCAGAAGTAAGGTGTCTCTAACAACATTTCTTAGTCTAAATATTTTGTCCCTGCGCAATATGAAAGGATGAAACAAAATGATACGAAAGAAAACAATATTTGAATAGAAGTACATGTATTAACCAAGCTCGGGATCCTGCCAGGCAAGCCTTCTCCATCGATAAGAAAAACATGCCATTCACAAGCTCCACAAAACCAATTTCTCTTCAAGCTCCAAGACATATTACTCACCCGAGTCATAACAAAAACCATTAAAACATGAATCATCAATACTCTATTTAACAATCAAGGAGGATAAAAAACCTAATAGAGGTCTCACAAAGAGAAGCCTATTGGCTAATAAAAAATGTCACTATTGTCCTTGAGACCTTGCGAGACGAGGCACAAAATATCTAAATAAAAATGTCTTTTAGGAATTTTATGAAAATTGAAATTTGGGCTTTTCGAGCCTCCTAAAACTTATGGCTGTACATTGTTGACTTTTCCTCTCTTATTGGGCATATGCCCATGTTTAATGATGAGTTTCCATGCCAAGGAGCATAGTATTAGGCTTGATTGGGTCAACTTATAAACCAATATTTTTACGAAGGCCTTTACGATGTCATAAAAGGCTACTGTGATAACTCGTTGGAAAGCCCTTTGAGTATAATTTCCAAATATGCCCTTATTTCTACGATTGGATCTCTAAAAACTGTTCAAAAATAAAAAAATTCCAAGGCTATGGAGATCGCTTTGTCCCCAAGCAAGGCAAAAAGGTGAAAATTAGGGTGATTTTTACCATTTTGGAGACTAAAACAACTCAGTTGATGCGAAACTTTGTGATAATCACATAATTGAGCCTAGGATTCCAAAAATATAAAAGCCTTTCCTTGGATATTCTATGAGAAAAAGCGTAGCACCATGGGTGCTACCCACAATGGCCTACAAATCATGAAAAACCAAAATTTGTCAAAGTTCTCCCAAAATTGGTGGATGTGTGCCTCATGGGTTTTAAGAGACTTTAGCAGAATCTTGTGCAGCGAAGATTCAGGTTAGCTTTGAATTTTTACTCTTTTAGTGCTTGGATCTTGGTTTGGGCCTTTTTGAGTTTAATCCTTGCAATTTGATTTCTTCGGGCATAATTTTTGGTATCGCTTCTTTGGAGGTCGAGTCTCTTTTTTCATTATTAAATTACTTGTTTTCATTCTTATAATACTCAATGTTATACATTGCCATGCCGCAAAGGCATCTTTCTAGATCCTTAATCTCCGCATCTTTGGTTTGGTGCAAAATGCGACTGACCCTCTCGTCATCTTCATTTTCATTGTAAAGGTCGATGAATTTTTATTTTTGTTTAGCTTGATGTTTGCTTTTAACACCTCTATCGGTGACCTTATTCTTTCCTTTTTCTTGTTTCTTATTTTAGATGGATAGCATGGTCCCTTGCCTTTTAGAGGCAACAAACACATGCCTCTTTCCTCTTTGATATGTAGAGGAAAGGTTTAATAGGTTTTCATCTTGAATACCTTCATCATGGATGACTAAAGATTACCTTTCGTTCCTTGATGATCTCTGCATTTATGTCTTCTACATTGTGTTCTTGACTGCCCTCTTGAAAGTCACTTTCATTTTTCCCCCATGCTAACATTACGTTGTGATCTTCTACTATCATCAACCTCTTGAATTTTTTTTTGGTTCATAGTGTCACTTGTTGTCATTATGATTAGAGCTATCGGTCATCATGGTTTCTTCATTATTTTCATGAATTTCATTAACCTCTTCTTGACTTCTGCACAATCATCCTTCTTAATTTTTCATCTCTTGTCCACTATTTTTCCCACGCCTTTGTCTTCATAATATACCTCTTCATTATTTGTTTCTTTATCTTCATCATTATTTTTTTCCTCTTCATTGTTTTCCCACTTCCTTCATCTTCATAATCTACCTCTTCATTGTCTGTTCTTCTTCATTTGTCCTTCTTCCTCATCATCATTGTTATTTTTTCTCTAAACTATCATCTTCATCATTGCCATGTTCCTTTGCCCTTCTTCATAGTCATTTTTTGTCTTTGTATCTTCATCATCATCCTCCTCTGCCTTTTCATCATTGTCACTTTGTTCTAAAAAGCTGTCCTCTTCATCATTTTCATTTTGTTCTAAAGTTGTCCTCTTCTTCATTTCATTTTGTTCTAAGCTGTCCTCTTCATCATTGTCGTTTTCTTCTTCCTCATCATTGTTTCTTCCTCATCACCACCCACTTTCCCATTGTCATTTTCTCTTCATCATCATTTGTTTCTTCCTCTTGAATTTCATTGTTCTCTTTGTGCTGACTCTTCATGTTATTCATCATTCTTTTCTTGTTAGAAAATACTTGAGAAGTAAAGGAGGAGGTTTCCTTGAGGAGAGAAGTTGTGCTAAGAAGGGATGGTGTGGTCGATGGGGGGTGATGGAGGAATGGAGGAAGGTGGATGAGATGATGAGGGTAAAACCTAGAGTGAAGAAGTTTGGCGGATTGTGAAAACATCATGGGTGATGAATATTTCCCATGGGATACCTACTTTGCTCTAATTGATGTAAAACAACCATTTTGATGAGAGAATTGTGAAAAGGACTTTTCATTTTTTGTTGTGAAAGGGTCTCTTTGCGTGTGACATCTTATCGATACTTCTATAAAGATAATAGGGAAAATATATGACTTGGCTCTGGTAGGTGCATGAGCGATCTTATATGGTAGGAATAAAGCACAGAGCCTGCCCTCACGGATAGAAATATTTCATGATGATTCTCATTAAGGGCGCATGTCTCTCTAGTAGGTGTGAAAATGGAAAAATGGATTTTCAATCGACTTAGTATACGGGTTTTAGGAAGGGTTGATAATGGCTAGAGTTCCAAATTCTGTGAACCATGTTTCTCCCATACGAGGTATCCCAATGGTGATAGTAATGTTATTGGTGGAGAGCTCAAAATTTACCCGATTTAGATGCACTTGTTGGACATGGAGGTTGAGGATAAAGAGTCCTGGTCAACTCGGGGGTGAATTTGGATCCTTTGTACTCTTTCACAATCAAAACAACCCATGTCTTGGAAATAGGAAATTGTTGTAGGAGGCTATCAATTCCTTGGTGTTCAAAGGTTCAAACCTATTTACTCTTGCACCCTTTTCTGACGCTATTCTAGGCCTTGGCCTCTATCATCCTTGCCATTGTTAGTCTCCCTTGACATTTTTCTTCTTCTTTTACTTTTCCTTGAAGGAAAAAAAAAACCTAATTTTCTTTGTAGGCGGTAGAGGGAATCTGGGGTTTTTCCTCTAATTCAAATGACAAGAAATTGGGAGATGAGTGTATTTTTACGTGCACCTAAGAGGTGCTATGGAACCTTTACGGTGACTTTCAAGAGTTTTTGAACAAAATTGAGCAGTCTCTGCAACAATCCTCACCGAGTGAATGCATAGCCCAAGCATAAGCGTGCGTGCCGGTCGTGCCTCTGCCTCACAACTTGTCGGGTGCGATGTTGAACGGCTGCGTGTACCACGGTAGCCGGTGCACGGTACATCGGTGCGGCCCCTGCGAACAACTGCGTGTAGCAGCGGAAGGTTGCCGGGGTTGTAGGGCTGCTGCCCTGAGTGTAGTGTTTCGTCGAAAGTAACGCCCATGGCTGTCATGCCCACTCTTCTTTGTTGTTTTGTCGGGCCTCCGAGGTTTTGCACGGGACAAAGGCATAGCATCTGTTCTTTAAGTGCATAGCTCTCATTCAATTTTTGAAGGAAAGCACCTACGGTGCATAGCACGGTGTTCTAGGGGTGTAGCACGAGGTTTTCACCTTGAAGTTTTCAGAAGTTGAAATTTCTCTTTAAACCTTTCAGCATGTTTTGAAAATGACAAATGAGATTGAGTGATAAACATGATGCCTTTATAGTCTTATGGGAGATACATTTTATTTCTTACAAACCCACATCTAATGTTTTTTGATCTTTTTATCACTTCACTAATATTCCTTTGACCTTTTACAACATATGACTTAAAAAGCATTCAAAATGGGTTTTTTTTCCCTTTCTAATCATTCTTCTTTGTTGCTTTTCGAGGTTGATAACATGGTTAAACTTGATTCCCTTTGCTTTGTTGATGATTTCATTTGTTTTACCGATGCATCATATCAAAAACCTTTAAAACTTTTGCACGTGTAGGTTTGGAACTCATGTTTATACCTTCTGTTGAATTTCCACGGAGGCTATAATAAATACTGTCTTGAACGGTCACCACGGTATTTTTCAATTATGTTTGTCATTATCTCCCTTTGGCCACTTCCTCCTTTTGAGACAATGGAATATTTCCACCTTGGCGAACACGGAGGTCGCCTTCAAGAGCCTATTCAAACTGTCTTCCTCATCTCGTCATGGAAGCTTCTCATCTTCATTTCTGGTTTCGATAAATATTTAATTCCTTGCTTAGTTGTCATGATGTACCTACTTGTCCTTGTGGTTTTACACATTGGTTTCTTCGTTGAAAATATTGTTTAGCCAACTAGTCCTAAAAATCTGATTCTCTTTGAACTTAGGCATGCTCATACATTGCAATGAAGCATGGTTACCTTGGAAAACCCTGAAAATGACCTCTCGACGGTATTCCTTAGCATGATAGTTATCTTAATCATTCCTTGTGAAATGTTTAAGATGCACGATTGTCCTTTTGCAGAATGATGTCTTTGACAAAGAAATCCTTCTTGAAGGTCTTTACGATCTAATTTGGACGGATAGTTGCTTGACCTTATTTCACACTTCGGTGTAGCCTCGGCTCCTTAAAAACGATGCTTTACATGGTCAAAAGACAATCCTACAACCAAGGAAACCTAGTGACCTAGTGGGAGGCTCTTTGGGAAGCACATGAAGGAGTAATTTGGTTGGTGACCCTAAGTGTCAAGTGGATGGGTTTGCGAGGAAAAAATAGTCTTTGAGGTCAAAGGTGGCAAAACATAGTGAAGATGAGTAGCATGATCCCATGATGAGTCCTTAAGAGTGGTAGAGGTGATCATGACATGGTAAGTAGTAAAAGAGTGAAAAATTTATCCTAAGGATAATGAGCGATGAGATTTCAAAAACTCACAATATTCTTGAATCTTGTTTTTAGAAATCTAGGACTAACATTTAGTCCCATGTTCGAGGATAGTAAAAATTCTTGATGAATAATAGTGGCTCACGTGGGGAGGGTGGCTCCTTTTCGGAGGTGTCCCGAACTTCAAATATCGGATCTCGGGTCTGTGAGGCCAGTGCCTCATCCATTGGGCGGTTTTCTTCTTTCATTTTTACGATGTTTCTTTTGAAGATATGATCTCAAGAATATATGAAAAACATGATTACTTCAACTTCATCTCTACCTACCGTCCTACTTTTCTTGTTTTTTTTCTTCCTTGGGTGCACTTGGGGTTTGACGAGCCCTTGACATTATTTTCGTTTGAAAGAAAAAGCAAACTATCTGCCCTTTTGTATTTCCTCCAATAGTTTGGGTGTAGTAGAACTCTTTTATTCTCTGCCTGAACTGCTCATTTGTCGAAGATTAAGCTATTTGAGGAGACTTCATTCTCTAAGATATTGACACGAAATTGAAAACATGGTTTAAATCGAGTTGGGCAATACGATTTACCATGAGACGTAGTGAGGAAAAGCTACACACAAACATTATTTTTGTGCAAACAAAACTAGAAATATGAGGGTTGTGATCTATCATTTGTTAAGCCTCCCATCTTTCTCTTTGGTTCAAATTTGAGCATGGAGAACCGATATCTTTTCTTCCCTAATCTATTCTTACTAACAAGTCAAGCTTAGATGTTTTGACAAGTTCTCTTTCACTAACCTATCAACAACTTGAGAAGACGTATTCCGGCCATGATTAGGCTAGATAGTGAAACGAGTCTTTTGTGAACAAGTAGTGGCATTTAGGCTTGCACACTTTTAGTATTTACTATTTTCGGTATGGGGTTGTGCCTCTTTTTCAAATACGCCCTCTTTTTTCATCTTTTCTACTGTTTTTTTGTTTTCATTTTTCAAAACAATATAAAAATAAAATATGCTCAAAGGCTAAGCTTACTTTCACCTATCTATCCTAATATAACTTTACATATGATGTACATTCATTAGGTGAACTCTTTCCATTATAGCCAGTCAAGTAAGTAGCTAGATGATTTCTTTTTGTTCCACCTCTTAGGTATGCTAGCGAGAGCCACTCCCACTTTGTCTTCTTACCGAATAGTAGCGCCCCAAATTTTTCTTTAAGCTTTGCCACAAAATGTTCTGGGATGTTTTACTCCCTCTTTAAGGAATCTCTGAGAAACACGGGGTCTTCAAATAATAACTAGCCTAGAGTATTTGAGAAGTAGACCTCGTTTAGGGCTGCTCCCTCTGTTACTTGACTAACCTTGGAATCCTTTTGAGAAAGAATCTCTTCTCCCTCTTTATGATTATACAATTTTGGCGGCTTCGAATGCAATGCTTCATAGTGCCTTCAAGCAATCCTCGTATGCCACGGTTGAGTGGTGATTTTTTGTTTGAGAGCCATTATCTGATGAGTAGGAGCATTCTACTGGCACCAAATCTTTTTAGAAGGTAGTCTAGGATCAACATCAATATGTTACATAGTTTAAGTATGAGAAAATTCATTGGTAGATAGGTCGGTAGTAGAACACATAGACATATCTTCTTTGCATAAAAATTGGATGTTAGGCTGCGTACATAGGATTTGATTGTTTTTCTTCTTTTTAGTTAAAAAGGAGGTGTCTTTCTTTTTCTCTTGGATAGAACTATGATGTTTCTCCTCCTTTTCTGCTCCTCAAGGCTGAATGTCTTCTTGAGGAGGTATTATAGCCTCCATGACAATGCTGTTCCTCTTGTTTATTTATGAGCAATTTCTTTAGTAGGTAAGGAAGTAGTGGAACAAATAGGAATGTTTTCTTTATATAAAGGTTCGAGGAGGATGATTTGTACTCTTAACTTAAGTCCATCTCTTCTTCGATTAAAGGAGGAGGAATTTTTCTCTTTTCTTTGGATGGGGAAATAATTGTTTTCTTTCTTTTGGCAGAGTTGATCTTGTGGGTGAATGTCCTCTTGCACTTTACACGAGTAGGATGGATTGGCTATTTGTTCCAGCTTCTTCGGAGAGATCTTGTGGATCATGTCTTACTTCTTGATGGATTTCATCCTCGATCAACTCTTCTTGGCTTTCATGATAGTTATTTTGAGTATGAAAGGCATGAATCTCCTCTAATAGGTCCTCAAGATGCCAATTTCCTAAATATTCATCAATGTTCACAAGGTATTGTATGATGTATCTAGATTTATCACAACAATTTTCGGCTAATGATAGAGATGGATAATTTTTCTTTATAATGCTCATAGAACACCTTGTGGAGAATCCAACTGAGAGAAAAATAGCTACTTGGTTTGAGACCTTGATACCATTCCCTTGCCTTACCCTTTAATGTTTTCATAAACATTTTCATGAGCGATCCTGCGTGCCATTCAACCTTTAACCTCCATTACATGTTTATGAAATTTGATGAGATGTAACAAGGGGTCATCACATTTTCATCTTGAAATATAGGAAGGTTTTTATCCAATTTATTTGAGGCATTTTATTGTGG
This sequence comes from Pinus albicaulis, assembly GCA_034641835.2. Taxonomy (NCBI): domain Eukaryota; kingdom Viridiplantae; phylum Streptophyta; class Pinopsida; order Pinales; family Pinaceae; genus Pinus; species Pinus albicaulis. The sequence goes on from JAXQQM020082730.1 coordinate 37,121, forward strand.
GAATCCGAGGATATGATCTCTACTCATTAGGACATATATTCGTTGTGTTCTCGGATCCATGTTTGTAAATCGAGGAAAGGATCACTGTATCTTTTCAACTTGATCGAGTTCTCTACCGATGGATTCTTTTTGGTCTATCAAGGGTTGTAGGTCTCCGGTGGAAGATTTAAACTTTACTATCCACCATCGACGCAGTTGGGATTTCTCGATGCATTCCCGAGGGGATGCTATAAGAACAAGTGGGGTAGTGGTCAATTGGAGGCTAGTGGAGTTTCCGGTGGATGTTTTGAATTGATTTGAGGATATGTGTTTATGGTCCACCACCAATAACTAAAAAAAAAAAAAAATCTAAGGATGTTTTGGGGTTTTTGAGTCCCTTTATGTAGCCCTAAGGTTTCTATGAATGACCTCCGGTTGACTCATCATTTTGCTAGGATGGTGTGACAATTAGATTCTCTTATTAGGAAAACACTTAAGTTTTCTAAGTTTGTTGAGATTTGAGATTTCCTAAGGGATACCTAGGATGTTTTTGACTCAAAAGTCCCACGAAAGTGATCGCCATTATGTTAAGGTGATGAGGTGGTGATGAATCACTAGATTTTCTAAGTTTTAGCCCCAGGGTGCGACGAGTGCATAAGAGATATTTAAGTCTTATGTACTCGAGCCCACCATGATCACCATTATGTTAGGGGCAATGAGGGTGATAAATCAATAGATCTTTTGTATGATAAGAGCTTGAATCATGCAAGGATATGTATAAACATTACTTATAGAAATTTCACAATGATCGCCGTGTGTTAGGCGATGGGGTGGCGATGAATCACTTTGGATATTATTTGACAAGGGTGTTACGAATATTTTAAGGATATTTAAGCTTTGTTTATTCACTCGAGAAAGTCCCACCATGATCGCCATTATGTTGAGATCCCCCGATTTAGCAGTTGGAGGACCAAATGCACGAGGGTAACATCGGACCGATCTTTGGGTCCTAGGACTAGCCTAGACTCGGAGAGGGCTCTTTATTTTGTGCGAAAAATGTGAACTTGTTTGCTTTTAGGGTTTTATTTTTAGGCTAGTTGTTAAGTTTAGGGTTTGTTTGTTTTCTTGATTTGGGTAGATGATCGAATAAAATAGATGGAATGAGATATTTTCGAAGTCGTTGGGCTATGGAGTGCATAAAAAGTCATGGAAGGTTCAACGATGGATCGTGGAGAATCACGAGAAGAGCTAGCATGGTCGAGATGGATTCTCGAGTTTGGTGAAATGAAATGAACATCAAGTTTGTGAACAAAGTAGGGCAAGGGGAAATCAAGAATCCTTTGTCGGAAATACTTAAAACAAGAGGATTCAACAGCGGCATAAATAAGTAATCAATAGATAGGGCACACCGGTAACTCTTTGATTTACCACTTAAGCAAATAAGCATTTCGAGAAATAATCCCGATGAAATATAGAAGGTGAAGCTCATTTAACTTCTAGTGATTTCACTTTCAAGGTTAGAAAACATTGAAGATAAACAAATAGCTTTAATCAAAGAGAGGAAACTCCTAAACATCTTTAATCATAGCCATAAATATCTTTGAAAAAACTCTTCAAGCATGGAAAAATGGTATGATCGAAACATAGCCTCTTTAGCGAGACCTAATCGATGGTACTTCTAAAGAGAGACCTCGAGAACATTGTTTTAGTGATATCAAACAAGTAGGGCCCCAACCATAAATCATCTATGATATCTACTATTTTAAACCATTCATAAGATAAAAAATCTTGGTAGTGCAAGAAAGCGACTAATAATTCTCTGACTAACTTTATTAGAGAGAAACATAGAAACGCGATGAAGGACAAAACGGAAACTAAGGTGTCTCTGTGTGTTCTTGATAAATCTTTGTCCCTCTGCCAATATAGAAGGATGAAACAAAATGATACACAAGAAAACAATAGCGGAATAGAAGTACATCACCATTAACCAAGCTCGAGGATCCTACAAGAAAGCCTTCTCCATGTTGACCAAGCAAAACAAGCCATTCACAAGCTCCACAACACCAGTTTCTCTTCAAGCTCCAAAGACTATGTATTACTCACGAGAGTCATAACAACAACCTTTAAAACATGAATCTCTGATTCTCTATTTAACAAGAAAGGAAGAGAAAAACACGATAAGTCTCTGAAGACTATTGGCTAATCCTGAGAATGCTATTGTCCTTGAAACCTTGCAGGCCCCGAGCACAAAATATCTAAATAAATATCTTTTCGGACATTTTAGTAAAGAAATTGACATTTGGGCTCTTCCAAGCCTCCTAAAAATTTCCAAGCATACATTGTTGAATTTTTCCTCTTATTGAAGATGCTGTGCTTGTGTTTAGGGTTGAATTTCCATGCCAAGGCGTAGCACTGGAAGACGGAAAGCGGATAAACTTATGACGATAACGAAAGCAGCTAGATGCAAAAGGCTGCGTGATGGCTCATTGGATATCCTTTGAGTATAATTTCCATGTCTGCCATTTTCTGCGATTGGACCTGCGGGCTTTGTTAAAAAAGAAAAAAATCCAGGAGTGGTAAAGGCATGACACATCTTTGAAAACAAAGGCAAAAAGTGAAAATTAGGGTGTTTTTGACCCTTTTGGAGGACCAAAACAACTCAGTTGATGCGAAACTTTGTGAGATACTATACTTGGTAGGATTCCAAAAAAGTAAGCCTTTCCACAGAATATTCTCTAATAAAAATGTGCTTTCCATGGGTGCTACCCACATAGCCTATAAATCCTCGAAAACCAAAATTTGTCAAAATTATCCCAAAATTGGTGGATGTGTGCCTCATAGGTTTTGAGATACTTAGAAGCTTGTGCCAATATTCTAAAGGTTATCTTGGATTTTTTTCTATTTAAGTGCTTGGATCTTGGTTTGGGCCTTTTGAGTTTTAACCCTTGCAATTTGATTTCTACAGGCATAAATATTTAGTCATCCTTCTTTGGAGGTCGAGGTCTATTTGTACCTTATTCAACTACTTGTTTTCGTTCATATAATACTCAATTTTATACATTTCCATGCCAAGGAATCTTTCTAGATCCTTAATCTCTGCATCTTTGGTTTGGAGAAAAATGGTCACAACCTACACTCATCTTCATTTTCATGTCAATGTTATGACAGAATTTGTATTTTTTTAGCTTGATGTTTCTTTTCTTACCTCTATTAGTGACCTTCTTATTGCCTTTTTTTCTTCTTATTTGAGATGGATAGCATGGTGCCTTGCCTTTTAGAGCAGGCACATGCCTCTTTCCTCTTTGATATGTGAGAGGAAAGGTTTAATATGTTCATATAAATACCTTCATCATGGCTAACCTCCATTGCCTTTCTTTTCATCGATGATCTTTGTTTGTGTCTTTTGTATTTTGTTCTTGACTTCCCTCTTGAGAGTCACTTCCATTTTCCTCCCATGCTGCTTATTCTTGTTGTGATCTTCTGTGTCATCAACCTCTTAATTGTGTTTAGTTCATCTTTGTCATTGCTGTCATTATGATTAGGGCTATCGGTCATCATGTTTTCTTCATTATTTCATGATGTCATTAGCCTCTTCTTGAATTCCTCCTGATCATCATCTTCATTTCTTTGTCATATTTTCCCCTGCCTTGTCTTGTAATCTTCCTCTTCATTATTTGTTTCTTTATCTTCATCATTATCTATTTCCTCTTCTTAGTTTCTCCACTTCCTTCGTCTTCATAATACGCCTCTTCATTATTTGTTTCTTCTTCATTTGTCCCTTCTTCCTCATCATCATTGTTATTTTGTTCTACGACACTACCTCTTCATCATTGCCCTATTCACTACCTTCTTCTTGATCATTTTAAATACCCATGTGTCATCATCCTCTTCCTTTTCATCATTGTCATTTTTTTCTAAATTGTCCTCTTTCATCATTGTTATTTTGTTATGCTTGAAGTATTCTTCATCATTTTCATTTTGTTCTATTTGTCCTCTTATTCATTGTCATTTTCTTCTTCCTCATCATTTTTATTCCTCATCATCACTTTCTTCCATTGTCATTTCCTCTTCCTCGTCATTTGTTTCTTACTCTTGGTATCATTTCCTCTTTATACTTTATTATCTTCATGTTCTTCATCATTCTTTTCATTTTGATGCTTCGGGAGAAGGTGAGGAGGAGAGTTTTCTTCAAAGGAGAGGATTCATGTAGAAGGATGAATCATGGTCGATGAGGGTGATGGAGAATGGAGAGGTGGATGAGATGATGAGGGTAAATTTTGTTGATGAAAGAGGTACAGCGTGGTTGTCAGGCTGTCATGGAGTGAAGGGAATACTTACGAGATACCTGCTGCTTTCGTTGATGTAAAACAACGGGTGCACCGGTAGAGAATGGTGAAAAAGACTTTTCATTTGTTGTGAAGGGTCTACTTTAATTATGACATCTTATCGGTGTATATAAATATAATAGAAAAACAACGACAGCCTAGTGAAGTGCATGAGCGGGTCTTATATGGTAGAATAAAGCCTAGAAAACACCCTCACGGTGAGAAGTATTTCATGATGATTCATTAAGGGCACATATCTCTATAGTAGGTGCTTGTAGAAAATGGAAAAATGGATTTGCAATCATCTTGGTATACGGGTTTCAAGAAGGGTTAATAATGTCTCGAGGTCCAAATTCTCCTATTTGAACCACATATTCCTTCCATACGAGGTATCCCGGTGGCGATAATGATAATTGTTGGTGGAGAGCTCAAAATTCTTGCCCTAGCCCGGATGTACTTGTTGTTTGTGGAGGTTGAGGATAAAAAATTCTAGTCAACTCGGGGTGACTTTGGATCCTTTTTACTCTTTGACAAAGTGGTAACCACCTCTTGGAAATAGCGACTATTGTGGGGAGGCTGTCGATTTCCTTGGTGTTCGAAAGTTCAAGCACCATTTTACTCTTCCACCTTTTTCTAATGTCTTTAGGCCATTGGACTCTATCATCAACGCCTATTAGTCTCCCTTGACATTTTTCTTCTTCTTTTACTTTTTCGCTTGGGCAAATACCACTAATTTTTCTTTATGAAGCGGTGGAGAGAATCTAGGGTTTTTACTCTAATTCAAATAGCGAGAACTTGGGAGATGAAGGAGGTGTATTTTTATTTACCCTCACGGAGTGCTATGGAACCTTTGGAGATGAATTTGAGAGTTTTTGAACAAAATTGGGCTTGATATATTTATTATCGTTCTCTCGGGTGAACGCATAGCCCAAATGTTGTAGCGTCGTGCCGATCCGTGCCTCTGCACTCACGACGCGAGTGCGATGTTGAACGGCTGCGTGCGTGGGGCTGGGAGAGGGTGATTTGTCGAGGCCACTACACGAACGGCTTTGTGCGTAGCAGGTAGAGTTGCATGAGATGTCGGGCGGCCCCCGCCTTGCATGTAGTTTTTAAACACGTAGTGCCGGTAACTGTCGGGGCCTCTTTGCACGTTGTTTTAATGGGAATCTAAGTCTACACGGAAAAAAGGTGTAGCGTCTATTACAGTGTGTCTCGTTCAGGTACGGAAAGAACCTGCGAGGGCGCGTAGCACGGTGTTCCGGGGGCATAGCACGGGTTTTTACGGCCAAGATTTTCCAGAAATTCCAAAATTTCTCTTTGAAAAACCTTTCACTCTCTTTTTACGGATGAAAAAAATGAGCTTGAAAGATAAACAAGATGCCTTTATAGTATTGTAGAATACATTTTGTTTCTTACAAACCCACATCCTAATTTTTTTGATCTTTTTATAATCATGCTCATATTCCTTTGACCTTTTACAACATATGACTTAAAAACATTCAAAATGGGTTTTTACCTTTAATCATTCTTCTTTGTTTATTTTGTAATATTCCCAAATGGAGAATGCAACAATACTTAAACACAATATAAGGAATGAAACTAAGTAAACAATAAATCTTAAGACAACATCGAATTTATAGAGAAGTTGAGCATTTTATTATATTTGGAGAAGATTCGATTACACCATGTACGAAAATATGAGGAGATCAACGAAGATATGGTACAGAATCACCCTACAAACAAACGCTAGCAATTGCAAGCTATGAGCGGAGAGGCATTGAAGAAAATACTATGTTGTCCCTTAAGTAGAATATGAACATATAGTTGTGGTGAAAAGAAAATGCGGATCTACTCGAATATGGAGCTCGGAAGAAGATGCCCGATAATGCAGAGTACGACGATATGATGGATTTAAGATAACGAAGGATTTTCCGGATCTACAACTTTGGAAAATCACCTCCCTAAGTTTGATCTGTCGTCTCTTGGGAAATACGGATACGAAGCTAAGATGCGGCAATTAGATGGTGAAAAGTGTTATCGGATCATATCTTTTCTTGGAAAAGTTGATCCCTTCTTGTATCTGTTCTTCAAAGCTGCAAGTCTAGTTTCTCAATCCTCCGATGATGATTGTAGTTGTTGCAACCCTGGCTAACGATGGCTTGTCTTTATGAGGGAAAGAGAGGCCTTCGCTCTCTTTTGAAAATGTTACCCGATAAACTCTAGGATTATGGTAAAATTTTGATACCTGTGTTTGAAGATGATCCCTCACGGATTGCTAGGTTGAAATACTAGCAACTTCCTTCCTCCCCTTTTGATCGCAAGATAGACGATTATAATTCTTGAAGGAAATACGCTACGGGGAGGTCAATAACTTTTGGCCGGATGCCAAATTTGAAATGAAGCTACAGGGAAGCTAATCTTTAAGACAGAGTGATATGAATAAACCACGGCCAGTTCTGCGTGCAGATGCGAAGCCAACTTCTACCTTCAAAAATGATCTTCAAGGAGCTATGTAATTTAGGAATATGAATATTCTACGGAGAGAAAGTAGAAAGGGATGTGGCATAGCTGATGTAGAATGAAGAAGTACAATAATCTTTCTAGAGCCTACCAAAAATAGGTGGGATCTGCTGAACACCTTTGTGCTAAACAACACCTACAATCTCTACTAACGACCAAAACGGATGGAATGTCACATGACGGTTGGTAAATATCTTTACATCGAAATAACTAACGTACCCTCATCCTTGTATTCATCCTGCATATAATAATTGAGCCTTCCCATGCCTTGGCCTCTGTCTGAGCGCCTTTGTCACATGGACGAATCCTCTAAGTTAAAGCTGCCGATGTTTGACGAAGTCACCCATCATGTCTGGGTCTGATGTACACCATATCCATCATGTGTGCATTAATTGCTGAATTACTCCATCATCTTATCATGAATGCTTCATGATCTCCTATTTTACCTCTTGATATCTTAGTTGTCTAAATCATCCTTCTATTTTAGGTCCTTCAAGATATTAGTTGAATGTTCGGCCCTCCATGATCTATCTCATTAATAGAGACGAGTTCTCCAATTCCATTCACATTAGTAGTTGCTCAACCACCTTATTATGCATATCTATACATAATTAATCTAAATTCACACATATAAAGTGGATATTTATTCATATTGAGGATTATGGGTCCCTCCACCTTTTTATTAACTTAATTAATTAAGAAAATTAAGAACTCTAATATTCCAAATATCGGTGAAAATTTGGGGAATATTACGGTCCTCTGGGAAAAATGTTACTTGCCCTCAAGAAACTCCAAAAATATATGCAAGGCCATCTGTTCCCCTCCAAATGGCATCCCATAAAAACTGTCCATTTGTTGCAATGTGTCATGTATGTTTGGTTCAAGGTTGTCCATAAAAACACATAGAATGACTTCTAACTATTTGGTTAGATGCCCTCCTCCCATACGCACAAGTACCAAGTGACAACCATATAATGTCAAAACATATTCAATACATGAGATACATAAAATAAAGTATCTCTCTCCATAAAGGAAAAGCTCCATCACCAATACATCTCTTCATCCCATGCTTTATGGTTCCCAGTTGAACGTTGTCATGCTCCGTCCTTAGCCACTGTTGACGCGGTAAGATCCAAGCATCATTCCGTAGCTATACGAAAAGAAAGGAAAGGAGCTATATGGGTAGACAAATATGTCAAACCATATTCTCCTAATAGTAACCATCGGAAGTAAGGCCTTTTCTTTGCCATCCTCCATCTCTCCCATGTAAGATGGGCAGAGCGACTCCCCCAAAAGCAACGAAAAACAAGAGATCTTGCTTCTTCCTCTCCTCTTCATGTGCATCATAAAGAAAAAAACATACTGATAGACATATGGAATGTCACATCGAGGGGAAAATACAAATGAACCTCGGTTAATACACATCATGAGAGCATCATGCCAAGCTTTACCCAATACAAAACACATAGACATAGGAGATGTCATGTGGTGGCCAATCTCTCCTCGAGGAAACAAAAATGAACATGCCTCCTTTTGCACGTTACCACATCATTCGATGCAAGGCATGAATGGGTAAAACATGAGCTATTGGGTGGTAACCATGTTCACTGAGTAGCTAGTGCGGCCATGCCTCCTTCATTATTTCATAAGTGTTCCTCAAGGCATGGATCAAAGAAATAGGGCCTTTGGGTAGTGACGAGGAACCTCCCAAGGAAACCAACGTAACCAAGCTTTCTGGCCCATGTCACAAATCTAAGTGGTCATGTGACCCCACTTACTTATCATCCTCACCCATTCACCCCAATATGGAAGATGATTGATGTGTTGCATAATCATGGTATCCTCCTTTGTAGAATACCATCTTCCCCAGACGATGAATAACTTGCTTCATGAAATATGTTGAAGTGCACCTCCATTCAGGATCTCCTAATGAGACCTTATTTTCATCCATGGCATTCCAAAACCAATAGGGTTACGGATCTTCTGTTAGTGAGAAGTTTCTCTTTGAGATATGAGATTCTCATTGAGAAAGTGTCATCGAAAGGAGAAAAGGTTTCTCATATCTAGATAGCTACCATTCATCATCTTGTCCTCCATTTCTTCCCATGAGTGAAGCTACCTTTAAGAATGCTCCAAGAATAATGGGGCCTCATCATTATCCAGCACAGCAGTAGCGAGCGCTATAGAGCGCAAGGTAATACATCTCTTTGTCTCAAAGCAAAAGTTACATCTTTGATCTCCATAACCGGTCCACTTTTATGCATGGATCATCTGTATCCTTCTCCACAAACTCTACACTTCAACTCAAGGGGTTGAATGTGGTTCCTCCATGGAAACTTGGGATAGTTTTTCCTGTCTCCTCACCAGTTAGATCAAAGGGTCCTCTACTATTGTGATAATTTGTTGCTTCAAATCGGCATTTGGATCTAACCCTTGGTCATGCATGGGCCCTAATGGCATGTCCCTATATGTCTCAATAAGATATCTGAAACAATAGGTGATGAATGTGTATGCATACCTTGGATCGATTGATATGTGAGAACCTCTTGACGAACACGGGGAGTTCCTCAACCGGAATGATGGTGTCTCCAACTACGGTGAGAATGATGGCTTCTCTCCTACGAGTATACTGACCTTGTAATCTTCCTCCTCTTCCTCATGCATATCCTAAATCATGCATGTGACTCTATGTTAAAAGCTCAAGATTATCTTTTAAAGATGAAAGTATCTCTTCTTTGGATGTAAGTACTTTTGCCGGTTGGTGGTGAAAGTAGTGACCTCTTGTCCATCGTGTCAAGATTGACATTTTACTCTCTCATTTCCTTGGAAATGTCTTTGTGGCTCATCTTTGTCTTCTCATCAAACTTCTTCCCCAACTTGTGGAAGAAATCTTCATATTGAGTCGCCTTTGCATGTTCCATGTGACTAAACCACCAGTCATTGGCTTCTGTCTAAAGGCAGAAGTGTTTCAATTTGAATAACCTCTTCTTCAGCTTTATAGGATGTAGCACAGTAAAGATCTAAATCCCTCCTCCAAGCCTTAAGAGTGCTTGAGGAAGATCCATCAAATGTAGGAAAATGGAATCTATTAGCCACTCTTTCTTCTATTATTTCTTTATAGGATCCTTTTTCTTCTTTGATTTTGAAGAATTGTTGGAGATTTAGCTTCTCCTTCAATGCTCTAGGTATGCTTTGTACTCTTCAAGATATAGACTAAGAGTCTCGCAGGTCTCGGTTCATTACTTTCTTCATTTCTATACCTGTAGCTTTCTTCGGAAAAAGGTGGGTACCATTGGATCATGGGGAGATCTGTAAGTTCTACGGTATGCTTATTTCTTTGATAGGAAGTGCTTGGACCTTCCTCATCAAATCTTCTTCTTGGATCTTCTTTTCTTGTCCTTCCTTCTTCATTTGATTGACCTCCTTGGAGATATCATGCATGGATCTAAAGAGAGGAGTGGTAGAATTTTCATTCTCCATGATAGATCTCATCTGTCTGCTTCTTCTTTGATGAAAAAGATGAAGTGTCCACAAGCTAAGCCAAAGATAATGTACGATACTATTGTAATATCCCCGAAGGAGAATGCAACAATACTTAAACACAATATAAGGAATGGAAACTAAGTAAACAATAAATCTTAATATGATAGAATTTATATAGAATTTGAGACATTTTATTATGTTGGAGAAGATTCGGTTACACCATGTACAAAATATGAGGAGATCTAGCGAAGAGATGGTCTGGGAATCACCCTACAAACAAACTACAACGGGTACAACATAGCGGAAGGAGCGAAGCAAATACGCATTGTCCCTTTACCGAATATGAACATATAGTTGCGGTGAAAAGGAAAATGCATATCTACTCAAATTTGGAGCTCGAGATGATGCGAGGAAAGATTCAGAATGCGGCAATGTGATGGATTCCCAAGATAACCCGGAAAGGATTTTCCAAATCTACAACTTTGAGAAATCACCTCCCTAGGTTACAGTCCTTGATCTCTTGGGAAATACGGATACGAAGCTAGATCTAACAAATAGATGGTGACACATTTTATTAGATTGAATCTGTGCTTGAAGGTGCAGTCCCTTCTTGAATCTATGAGCTAGAAGCTCTGAATCTGGCTTCTCAATCCTCCGATGATGATTGCGATTCTTGCAACAAAGCCCCGCCAACAAAAAGCGCACGCGCCAGGGAAATGAGGCCTTCTGCATAACGAAAAAATGCTACGATAAACTCCCGAGGATAATGGTAAAGTGATGGAAATGTGAAATGATCCTCACGAGTTGTAGCTGAAATACTAGCAACTTCTTTCCTCCCTTTTGATGTTTAAGATAGACGGGCGTAATTCCTTAAGGAAGTAATACTACGCAGGAGGTCGATAATTTTTGTTCGTTCTTAAAATCTGAAATAAACCACGGGAAGAGTGATATTCAAGCCCGAGGTGATAAGGAATAAACACTCACCGATTTCTCCAGTAAATCTTTTGAAGACAGCTTCTACCTTCCAAGGCGGTCTTCAAAAAATGTAATTTTTAATATATGAATATTCGTAGAAAGTAGAAAGGATGTCAGCACTTAAAGAGGTGAGTGTGTGAAAGAAGTAAATACTCTTTCTAGAGCTCTTTATAAAATAGGTGGGGTTCTCGCTGGAACATACCAATATAAACAACACACACGCAATCTCTGTCGTGACCGAAAACGGTGGAATGTCGCATGACAATTGATACGAAAAGAACCCATAAAGAATAACGAGCGTACACCATCCTTGTCTTGTCTATTTTATATAATACTTGAGCCTTCCCATGCCTTTACATCTAGAATACTGTGTCACATGTGGACAAGATCCTCTATGTTAAGTTACGTTGTTTGACCAAGTCACCCATCATGTCTAGGTGCAATGTACACCTCTCCATCATGTGTGCATTAATTTCACAACTTCCTCCATCATATTATCATGAATGATTCATGATATCTTGTTTGACCTCTTGAAGATCTTGGTTAGTACGAATCATCATACAGTCCCTTCAAGATCTTGGTTGGTGTGTTAACCTCCATGATCTATCTCATTAATGAGATAGGTTCTCCGATTCCATTCACATTAGTAGTTTCTCAACCACCTTATTATGCAAATCTAGACATAATTAATCACATTCACACACATAAAGTGGATATTTATTCATATTGAGGATTGTGTAATGTTCCCAAATCGGGACGATTTGGCAATCCATGGTGGAAAACACATTTTCTGGCAATGGAGGCAACAGTTTGATAGCAAGACACCGGATCCTTGAATCGATACATAAGACTCCAAATCCAAGAGTTGGGGCCAAAGAAATCATACAGAGTGGTTAAACGGTCTCACTACTAGATATGCTCAAAAGTGCTAGGTGAGGGACTACGACAATTCTTTGAACGAAATAGAGAATGGCATTGTTTTACAACCATGAGCATATGAAGATGCGAATAGCCATCAAATGATGTTATATCGACAAAATAGTACAAGTTCTTCGAGGAAACATCCACTCGAAGAGAAGTTCAAGCCTCAACGAAGACATGTACATGAAAATAGAGAGCAACATTGTTACTGAAACGAGCTATGAGGCCGTAGTTTTATAAGAGATACTACTCCATATTACACAAAAATGGAAATATATGGCAAGATATAGCTCCAAATACAATAGGGGAGCAAAGCTATAACCCTTAGAAGTAATAAAGCATCAATCCTCCAAGGGATTGGCCTAAAATATACAAAATGGAAAAAATGCGAAGTTGTTAGGCGGCGATTGCAAATCAAATATGGAACTAAATAGAGAAGGCTGAAGATGATGAGGAAATCTGAATTATACCTCTCAGTGGATCTCCTAAGTGAAAAGGTACAGTCCTTACACTTGAGATCTCATCCTCCAAAAACAATACGCAAACCCTCGTGCAAATACTTCATGAAAATAATGGGTCACTAAGAGGGGCAAAGTGGGTGGAATAGATACTGTGGCCGAGTGCCCGAATCTAAAAATCGGCTCCCAAGCTTCCAATGCGATCTCCCAAAGAAAGGAAAATTCTCTCCCTGCGAAAAACAAATATGGAAGGGTGTTGTGGAGTCTCACTGTAACACCCTACAACACGAGTTATGTTGCGCGGCTTAATATTTGAGAGGAGGATGCTTTGGCCTTGAGCAATATATGTGAAATGAAGAAACAACCTTCAGAGGCCTCTCGAAGGTGAGAAATCCTAAACGGAATTCCTGAGCAATTCTTGCTAAATAATAACGAATGCCACAGTTACGAATAGACATGAAATGAATAATCATAAGCATGAATAACAATGGCTCTCCTCCTCTACATATATAGCAAGTGAAGGCTCTCTCTCCATGGGCCCCATCCATTAGGGTTTCCTCCATAAACAGTATTCCCTCCTCTATCTCTTCATTTGTCCCATGTAGTGCTTTCCACCTCATACCCAACGTTGTTTTGACTTGGTCCAAACTTAGCAACCTCTTTGCAAAATGTCCCCTTTCACATGAGGGTGTGAAATCTAGTTCGAAGGCTGATCCCATTTCATACTGGAGGATTTTATCCATGTTTTTATTATGAATGGGTCTTCTGCTATTCTTTCATCTCCTAGGTGAAGTGCTCAAATTCTAATGTTCCAATTTATTGAAGGAAAAATTAGGAACATTATAGTCCTCCCCCTCCCAAATGTTGCTTGTCCTCTAGAAGCAACTTCAAGAATAGGCCCGAAATCCTCCACTAAACATGGAGTCTAAAATGTGATGAGGACAATCTCCCCATGTGTATCCTCCATCCCAAAGCAATCATCCAAACAAAAATGAGTCACCTCCTAACATGGCAACTCTGAAGAAAATGCTGCCCCACACTGAGGCTCCATAAATGAAAGGTGGGCTGAGGTATGGTGTGCTTGTCTTGGCACCCCAAGCTATCCTTCTCCCCACTTATGATAAGTGTGAAGTGTGTGCTAGTCTGAGTTTGCAAAGTATTGCCCTCAAATAGCAAGGTGAAAAACAATCCTCAAGAGTGATCCTCCAATAATGTAGAACAAGGTAGCTCAAAAATAATCCATCCATGATGAATGGGACATGATCATCATAAATTATCCCAATGAGATGTTTTGCTGCAAGTTATGCATAATGATACATGATACAACGATGTCTCACGGGGATACAGCATGAGTTTCATCCATTGTAATCTCGGAAAGGAACATGGCAAGTGACACCTTTTCCCAAAAATCCATCACATCTACTAAGAAATAGTAAATACGTTGAATATAACAAAAATACAAGACCAAACACTTGCCCATGTCCATACAATGGATTACTATCAAGTCCATGGTCCACCTCAAGATAACACATATGTAGTAGTGGTGACCATATCTCCTCCCGTGCTCCCATTAGAACATGTAGTGCGAGAAAATGTGAGAATTCTTCCCACTCAAAGAACACATCCAACTCATTTCCTCTCTCATAGTCATGATTCTTATACAAATATGATCCATATCAGCAAATGAAGTTATGATCACCAAAAAAATGAAGTAAATGTTGAAGGTTTCAAGTGAGGCAAGTGGTACCAATTGTTTTCCCAATAGTATTGTTGTGATTTCCCAAAATGCCTACTTAGAAATCACATGGCATGTTGTTTTGTGTTACATGAATAGTTATGTGTGTCATGATAGCTACGGTAAATAGAAAATGGCTGAGTATATCAGCGATCATGCAGCAGAAAACACTTGCCCGAGGCCATATAAAATATGGTTGTCTCCATCATACAAATTGGCCCAATTTTTTTCCATGGAGCTTAGTGAAACATTTTCACACAGAACGGTATGCCTAAGTATGAATGGTAAAACATCAAAATGTGGTGCTAGATAATCCATGGATGCAAAAAAAATGTTCTTACCATATTTTGAGAACAAGATGATGCATTTGTATACGAATAATCTCTCCATAGTAGTATGGTACATTCCCGGAGAGAAGAATTGAACCATATGTGGCATAAAGATCACCTCCTTATACTTGGAAATCCAAGTCAAGAAGATCATATCAAGTAAGGTCATACCAATGTAATAGATGTCTCCATCAGCTTCTCCATCAATCTGCCTCCTCTTTGTCACTCCAAGTGGATCAGCTGGGCGTGATGCCGGGGGCTCATCGGTAACCCCAGGCTCTCGGTGCTTGTTCGGTGTTGTTGGCCTCTTGCAAATGATCTGCGGCCAGCCTCGCATTCCCATTCTTTGACATGCTGTGTCAAATATGTCTCCCATAATGTTCAGAAATACATAAGGATTCCCTCCCAAGGTGGAGGTTCTCTTTATCATCAAAAGCCAAGGAGATAATGCCATCTCCTCCTCCTGCAACATCATGTAAAATGTGAGAGAAAATCTTCTCTTGCTCTTCAAAGAACAAGCAAAGCAAGCATTTTTATGCCTCCCCATACTTCATCATACAACTCATGTGATGAAGACACGATGAATGATATGAGTATCACATCAACACCATGCATCCATACTCTGTGTTTGCTCAATAGTACACGTGTCCATACATTTCTTCTCCATCCTCCTACTCTTAGGAAGAGTGTATGCCAAATGATGGCCAAAACTATTTCAAGAGTAACCGGCCATGACCAAACCTCCTACTACAGTATCCTTATGTTCCCAAATGGTCTCCCAACCCCTTGCTCATCAACCACATCACTCAACCACTTGTGGATAACCCTTCTTCTCTTTATCTTGGTACTCCTCCCACCAGGGTTACCATCCTCCCAAATCAAACTCTTGTATTTTCACTTCATGGGATTTTGAAATACGATCTTCTCAAGGATCGACGAGACCCTATCGAAGACCCAAATAGGTGGTAGGAAAACACTCCCATCATTGTGTATGGCTCGAGGAATGTCCAACACAAGCATGAGAGATATTATCCATCCTAAGATCTCTCCATCTTCTATCTTCTCTTGTGAAAGGAAGAAAATCTTTTCACTCCATGGTGTGTTGAAGTGCAACTCTAATGATATGTCTCCATGAGATCTCCCCCTCAGCAATGGTTCTCCAGAGCAGGCTGAAGTCTTGGATATGAAAGTAGAAGTTCCCCTTTGAGTTGAGAGGAGCTCATTGAGGAAAGTGTCGTCTTGAAGGAGAAAGGGTTTCTCCATTTCATGAGATGTACTATCACCCTTCAAGGCTTCAAACCTAACCTCCCGATGTGATATGAAATCCGATAAAGTCTCATGAAGATGATGGTTTATTTCCTCCTTGAAAGTTTTCATATTTGCATAGCACGATTGAAACAAGATATTTTATATAGTAGCAATGGGATTTGACCCTGGTCTGTGCAAAAGTAAATCTCCACATTGATCGAAAGAATTTGCTGTGATAGAATGTGGAAATCCTTTCATACCTTGATGTGCATTTGGGAATTCTTGTAGGGATACAAAGAGTTCCCTCCTCCAAAGTTTTGGCTGCTCCATTGTTGAGGCATGTGGCTACTCCTCCATGAGTGTGATAGCATTATCACAAGTCTCCTACGAGGGGTGGTGTGGTATTCCCTTCCTTTGCCCTTTCACCATCAAAGGTTCGGCCAACCCTTGGATGAACTTTTAAGAATTTTCCTCCTTGCATGGCTCAGAGTGGTTTATCCTGATCATAGGCTTCACCCTCGAAAGTGCGGTAGCCCAGGATTTCAATAGATTCTTTCTCTACTATGGGATGTAGAAAGAAAAATGCCCTCAACTCTTTCCCCCAAGTTCTTACGGTAGATGACCCATCGAAATGTAAAATGACATAAATCTGTTGCCTTTCATTTCTTTTTAGCTACATGGTCTTCTCTTCCTTAAACTAGATGAAATGAGAAAATCTAGAGTCTCCTTGAAGGCTCTCGGGTTGAGATCTATACTCAACAAGGTAATCACTCGGGGTGATGATCCAGTGTCTTCCATGCTCGATGTCTTCCTCTTGATGAGAATAGGAAGTGCATGGTCCTTCCTCTTCACGACCTCCTTGGAGAGGTCTCTTCTAGATCTGAAAATAGATGAGAATAAACTCATATTCTTCAACATTCTAATATTCTTGAGCTTAGACTCTGGGGTTGAGCCAGAAGAGATTTGCTCTGAAATGTGCTTTAATGTTCCCAAATCGGGAATGACTAGCAATCCATGGTTGGAAAATGCATTTTCCCGAGAAATGGAGGGTAGTAGGATTTGATACTAAGACTTGGATCGCTTAGATAAATATATCTAAGGCTGAAATCCGAAGTTGAGACGAAAAGAAGTCCTTCTATAGTGGTTAAATAGATCTCCCACTAATAGATATCCTCGGAAAGTGCCACAAGGAATGCAACAATTCTTGAACAAGAAATGGAAAGACAACATTATTTTACAACCATGAGAATATGAAGATGCGAATAGCCATCGAGATAATTTTATAGCGACAAAAAGTACAAGTTTTTTAGGAACCCATCCACTCAAAAGGCAATGCTGGCCTCGTGAAGACATGTACATGAAAATAGAAACACGCTATTGTTACTGCAGATAAACCTAGGCTGTGGAGACCTGAGTTTATAAGAGATACTGCTCCATACACAATAACTAAAATATCTCGCAGAATGTGGCTCCAGAAAATACAGCCAAGGAAAAGCTCTAACCATTAGAAGTAATAAAGCATCAATCCTCCAAGGATTGTTTGGAAATATATACAAAATGGAAAAAATGCCGAGTTATTTGAGAGCTTAGCTGTGACTCAAATATGGAACTAAATAGAGAAAGGTTGAAGATGATGAGAAATATGAAGTAGACCTCCTCAATGGATCTCCTAAGTGGAAAGCTGATCCTTACACTTTGAGATCTCACCCTCAAACAATGCGACCCTCACTTTAACGAAATACTTCATTAAAATAACATGGGTCACTAAGGGTACATAGTGGAGGTGGAGAATAGATCGCTGTGGCCAGAAGTGCCGAAGATACGAAAAATTAGCTCCAAGCTTCCCAATCTAATCTCCCAAAGAGAAATACTCTCTCTCTAGAAAACAAATATGGAAGAGGTGTTGTGGAGTCTCCTTTCATGACACCCTACAACACGAGTTATGTTGTTGTGGCAATAATGTTGTCTGGAGGAGGATGCTTTAGCCCTTGAGAAAAGAAGATGTGAAGAATGAAGAACCAACCTTAAAGAGGCCTCTCAATAAGGTGAGAAATCCTAAACGAAATTCCCCGGCCAATTATTTCCTAAACGTGAGAATGCACAATGTGCGAATAGACATGAAATGAATAATCATAAGCATGAATAACAATGGCTCTCCTCCTCTCCATATATAGAAAGTAGGCTCTCTCTCGATAGGCCGCATCCATTAGGAGTTCCCTCCATAAAGGGGCTCTTCCCTCCTCTATCTCTGCACGCATTGTCCCATGTAGTTCTTTCCACTAATACCCAACATTGTTCGACTTGGTCAAACTTAACCAAGCCTCTTTGCAAAATGTCCCCTTTCATACATGAGGGTGTGTAAATCTAGTTCAAGGCTGATCCCCTTTCACACTAGAGAAATTTATGAATTTTTATTATGAATGTGTCTTCTCATAATTCTGTATTCATCTCTCATTAAGTGTCAAAATCTAATGTTTCGATTTATTGAAGGAAAAATTCGGAACATTCGGTCCTCCCCTCCCAAATGTTTCTTGTCCTCCGAAAGCTGCAGACTCAAGTGAAGTTTCCTCAATGCATAGAATCTGTGAAATGTAATGAGAACACTCTCTACATATAAGGTCTCCATCCCAGAAAATCATCCGGACAAGACAAGTCACCTCCATGCCAACTCTAATCTGCCTCCCTTCAATTCCAAAAAGCTGAAAGGTGGGCTGCATCTGAACATGGCGGCATCACCGCCTACCCAAGCTGTCTTCTCCCCCTTTGACCAAAGCTGGCAGTGTGTCTTGATCCTGGTGCAAAATTAACTTTAGTCAAATGGCAAGGATGAAAACAATCCTCTGATGCTCTCTAATAACAACGAAGAACAAAGTGGCTAAACATTCATCCATGATGAACCAGACATCAATATAAGAAAGTATCTCAATTTAAGATTTCTTGTAGTTGTGGATAATGATACATGATACAAGCAATGTCTCACGAGGATAAATGTAGTTTCATCCTTTGCAATGCGAGGAAAGGAACATAGCGAGTGACATACAAAATCCATCATCTACTAAGGAATAGTAAATGGATGAATATAACAACGATAAAAGACCCGAACACTTGCCTATGGCTATACAATGGATGACTATCAAGTCCATGGTCCACCTCAAAAATAGAACACATATGTAGTAGTGGTGACCATATCTCCTCCCATGCTCCCATTAGAACATGTAGTGCGAGAGAAAATGTGAGAATTCTTCCCACTCGGACACATCCCAACTCATGTGCCTCTCTCATAGTCATGCTTCTTGTAATATGATCCATATCATAAAATGAAGGCATGATCAACAAAAAAATGAAGAAAATGCGAAGGTTTCAAGTGAGGCAAGAAGGTACCAACAACTTTCCCAATAGTGACAACACGGTTTTCCCAAGCTGCTGCTTCGAAAAATCATAGCGAGGTTGTTTTGTGTTACGCGAATAGTTATGTATGTCATGATAGCTGCGGTAAATATAAAAAAATGGTTAGGTAAATCAACTGATCATACATCAAAGAAAACACTTGTCCAAGCCGATGTAAAATATGGTTTGTCTCCATCATACAAGTTGGCCAAATTTTGTCCATGGAGCTCGGTAAATTTTTCCCTTTTGTGGAGAAATGTCTTGAGTATGAATGGTAAGAGTATCAAAATGTGGTGTTAGATAATCCATGGATGAAAAAAAACAATGTTCTTACCATATCTTGAGAACAAGATGATGCATTTGTATATGAATAATCTCTCCTTAGTAGTATGGTACATTCACGGAGGAGAATTGAACCATATGTGGCATAAATATCACCTCATATGCTTGGAAATCCAAGTACGAGAAGATCATAGCAAGTAAGTTCATACCAATGTAATAGATGTCTCCATCCACTACTCCATCAATCTCACCTCCTCTTTGTCCTCCAAGTGCATCAGAAATTGGCAAGTGATCACGAGGAAACTCCGCCAGTAACCCAAGCTCTTAGATGACAATGCTTCTTTGTTGACGCTTTGCAAATGATCTTTGGCCAACTCATGGCTCCATTATTTGACATGCTCCTTGTCGAATGTCTCCCATAATGCTGCAATCATAAGGAGTCCCTCCCAAGGTGGAGAGTGCCTCTCTGTCATCAAAAGCCAAGGAGATAATTCCATCTCCTCCTCTTATGACATCATACGAAATGTGGGAAACAAATTTGCTCTTGCTCTCCCAGAACAAGCAAAGCAACAAAGCATTTCTTTGTATCCCCATACTTCCATCATCTGACTCATGTGATGAAGACACGATGAATAATGTGAGTATCACATCAACACCATGCATCCATACTCTATGTTGTCAATGATGCAAGTATCCCGCCATTTTCTCCATCCTCCTACTCTTCGGGAAGAGTGTATACCCGAATGATGGCCAAAATATTTCCAGAAGTAACAAGCGTAGCCGAGCCCCTCTGCTACACGGTATCATATGTTTGCAAGTAGGCTCGACCCCTTGCTCATCAACCACATCCACTCAACCACTTATGGATGCTTCCTTCTTCTCTTCATCTTGGTACTCACTCCATGAGGGATACCATCCTCCCAATTCAAACTCCGTCTTTTCACTTCATGGGATTTTTAAATGCAATCTTCTCGAGGATCAATGAGACCCTACTCAAGACCCAAATAAGTGGTAGGAAAAAACCTCCCATGATGATGTGTATGGCTCAAGGAATGTCCAACACAAGCATGAGGATGTTATCCATCCTAAGATGTCCTCCATCTTCTATACGCTCTTTCGTGATAAAAAAGGAAGAAAATCTTTGCACTCCATGGTGTGTTGAAGGGAAACTCTAATGAGATCTCTCGTGAGACCTCCACTCTCAACAATGGTTATCCAAAACCGGTAGTGTCTTGGATACGAAAGTAGAAGTTCCCCTTTGAGCGAGAGGAGCTCATTGAGAAAGTGTCATCCTGGCAACGAAGGAGAAAGGGGTTTCTCATGAAGATGTCATCTGTCATCCTTCGAGGCTTCCAAACCCAGAAGCCTCCGATGTGATATGCCAATCCAAAAAAGGCTCATGAAGATGATGGTTTATTTCCTCCTTGAAATTTTCATGTTGCACGGTGCGGTGAAACTAAGCTGTTGTATGGTAGCAACCTTTATTAGAGTTTGACCCCTAGTCATGCAAAATTAAATCTCCACATTGATCGAAAAAATTTCTTTGCCAAAAATAGAATGTTGAAATCCTTTCATACCTTGATGTGCATTTGGGACTTCTTGTAGGGCTACAAGATTTCCCTCCTCCAATGTCATCTTGCTCCAACTATTGATGCATGTGGCTACTCCTCCATGAGTGTGATAGCATTATCACAAGTCTCCTCGAGGGAGTGGTGTGGTCTTCCCTTCCTTTGCCTTTCACCCTTGAGGTTTTGACCAACCCTTGGATGAAATTTGCAAAGTTTCCTCCCGCCATGGCTCAAGTGGCTACTCCACCAATCATAGGCTTCACCATCCAAGTGCGTGGCCCGAAGTTCAACATCTTCTTTCTCTACTACGAGTGTGAGAAAGAAAAATACCACCAACACTTTCACCCAAGTTCTTGCGGTAGATGACCATCGAAGGTAGACAACAAAAATCTGTTGCTTTGATTTGTTACTGCTACATGGTCTCTTCTCTTCCTTGTTGGATGGAAATGAGGAAAATCTAGAGTCTCCTTGAAGGCTCTGGGTTGAGATCTATACGCAACAAGGTAATTTCTCGAAATTTTATGATCCAGTGTCTTCCATGCTTAATGTCGCCACTCTTGATGAGAATAGGAAGTGCATGGTCCTTCCTCTTCTTCTTCTTTAATATTCTTGACCTTCTTGGAAGGTCTCCTCTAGATACGAAAATGAGTGAGAAATAAAATCATATTCTTCAACATTAACGGTCTTTAACGGGCTTAGAATCACGGGGATGAGCAAGAAATTTGCTGCAGTACCACTTTAATGTTCCCAAATCGGGACGGCTAGCAATCCATGCTGGAAAATGCATTTTCCGAAAATGGAAGTAACATAATTTGATACGAACTTGGATCTCCTAGATCAGTACATATAAGGGCGAAATCCGAGTTGGGACCAAATAAATCCCTTCTAGAGTGGTTAAACGGATCTCACTTCACCCCTGAATATCCTCGAAAAGTGCACCGGTGAGGGACTACAACAATTCTTGAACAAAAATGGAAAGACAACGTTATTTTTACAACCATGAGCATATGAAGATGCGAATAGCCATCAAATAATGTTATAGCAACAAAAGTACAAGTTCTTGAGGAAACATCCACTCAAGAAAGGAAGTACAAGCCTACGTAAGAGACATGTACATGAAAATAGAGAACAACTGTTATTTCTACATAAACCAGGGCTATGAGGACCACCGGTTTATAAGAGATCTTGCTCCATATTATAATAACTGAAATATATGGCAATATGGCACTTGACACAATAGGAGGAAATGACTCTAACCACTTATAAGTAATAAAGCATCAATCCTCCAAAGTTGGTTAGAAATATACAAAATGGCAAAAATCACAAGGTTGTTGAAGCGACGGTACCCAACTCAAATGATATAGGCCCGAATAGAGAAGGCTGAAGATGATGAGAAATCTGAAGTAGACCTCCCTCAATGGATCTCCTAAGTGGAAGTCTGATCCTTACACTTCGAGATCTCCGCCTCCAAAAAAAATCGCAAACCCTCACTACAAATACTTCATGAAAATAACCACCGATCCGCCCAGAGGGACTACGAAGTGGGTGGAATAGAATCTTGTGGCCAAGTGCGAAGATGCGAAAATCGGCTCCAAGCTTCAAATATGATCTCCCAAAGAAAGGAAAAGACTCTATCTCTAAAAAAAATATGGAAGAGGTATTTGTGGAGTCTCCCATTGCAACACCCTACAACATAGAGTTATGTTCTTTGCGGCGGTAACGTTGTCCTGGAGGAGGATGCTTTGGCCTTGGAAGCCCAAAGATAAAATGAAGAACCAACCTTCAAGAGGCTACTCGAAGGTGAGGGAAATCTAAATAGAATTCCACACCGCGAAGATTCTTTCTAAATAGCAAAGAATTCACAATGTACGAATAGACATGAAATGAATAATCATAAGCACTTGAATAACAATGGCTCTCCTCCTCTCCATATATAGCAAGTAGAAGGCTCTCTCTCATGGGCCCCATGTTAGGGTTTCCTCCATAAAGGAATTTTCCCTCCTCTGTCTCTGTAATATCCCATGTAGTGCTTTCCACCTCTGTCTGCTTGTTTGCTTGACTTGGTCAAACTTAACCAAGCCTCTTTGAAAAATGTCCCCTTTCACACATGAGGGTGTGAAATCTAGTTCCAAGGCTTATCCCCTTTCATACTAGAGGTATTTTATCCATTTTTTTATTATGAATGGGTCTTCTCACCCAATTATTCATCTCCTAAGTGAAATTATCAAAATATAATGTTCCAATTTATTGAAGGAAAAAATAGAAACATTACAGATTATGGGTCCCTCCACCGTTTTATTAACTTAACTCATTAAGTTAAGTTGACATGGTGAAACTTGATTCCCTTTGGCCTGTTGATGCTTTCAACATTTGTTTTTACCCATTCTGTCATATCAAAGACCTTTAAACTTTCACACGTGCAGAAGTTTGAACTCATGTTCTTACCCATTCTCATTTGATTTTCTAGAGGTATAATAAATATGTCTTGCATAGTCACCATAGTATTTTCAATCTGTTTGTCATTATCTCCTTGGCCACTTCCTCTCCTTTTGAGACGGTGAAATATTTCCACCTTGTGGACCACCAGGGTCACCTTCAAGAGCTTTATTCAAACTATCTTCCTTTGTCATCATGAGCTTCTCATCTTCATTTCTAGTTTCAATAAATCTTCAATTAATGCTTAGTTGTGTTGATGTACCTCTGTCCTTATGGTTTTCTGCATTGGTTTCTTGGTTGACAATATTGTTTAGCCAATTAGTCCTAAAAACCATTATTCTCTTTGAACTTAGGCATGCTCCTTCTGATACAATGAAGTATGTTTACCTTGGAAAACCCTAGAAATTACCTTTCAACAGTATTCCCTTGCATGATATTTATCTCAATCATTCCTGTAGAAATTTTAAAGATGCATAGTTATCCTTTTAGGAATGCTGTCTTTGACAAATCAATCCTTCTTGAAGGTCTTTCTAATCTAATTTGGACAAAAAATTGCTTGGCCTTCTTTCACACTTGATGCAGCCTCGGGTTCATAAAAATAGTACTTTATCAAATCAAAGACACTCCTACAACCAAGGAAACCCTAGTGACCTAGTGGGAGGCTCTTTAGGAAAGACGGGGAAGGATTAATTTGGTTGGTGACCCTAGGTGTCAAGTGGAGGGGGTTAGGTAAGGCAAAAATAGTCTTTGAGGGTCAAAAGTGGAAAAAAATAGTGAATATGAGTGGCATGAGCCCATGATGGGTCTTACGGGGAGTGGTAGGCTAGCAACGGCTGGTGGAAATGATAAAACGTTGAAAAAATTTATCTGAGATAATGAAGGCAGTGAGATTTCTAAAACTCACAATATTTATGAATCTTGTTTTTAGAAATCTAGGAATAACATTTAGTCATCTTCAGATAGTAAAAATTACGGATGATTAACAGGAGTGAAGGTTCAGTTATGAGATCAAGTGAAAGAACCGACTGGGATTTTACGAGATCCCATCAAAGACTCAGATTGAACGGGAACTTGTTTCATTTTTTAACGAGGTTAACATAGTAAAAGAATTATCCTCACGAAGAGTTTGTTTCATTTTTTAAGGAGCTTAACACAAGAAAAGGAACTATGCTCTAAAGAGCCTGTTTCATTTTTTAAGGAGCTTGACACAAGAAAAAGAACTATGCTCCAAAGAGCTTGTTTCACTTTTGAAGGAGCTTGACACAATAAAATGAACTATGCTCCGAAGACTTGATCATGGAATATAAGAATTCATGGACTCCAAGAGATTATCATCCAATGGGAGGAAAACACCTTGGAAGTCAAGATCCAATGCCCCCAGTACATGATGCACAACATCATTGAATGCACTATGACTAGATGCAGGAAATGAACAAGTGGACACATAATTAACCTATGGTGGGGAAGATACCACTAGTAGGTAAGGACCAAGAAAGGACGATGATAGGCCAGATGTCACATTGGGAGTGATGAATGAAAGCTGGTTAATGGTCACAATCTGACCTTCATGTGGAAAAAAACCTCACGAAAGAGGGAATAAACAAGCGCCCCCATGAAAAAAGTATAGTTACGCCCCAGGAGTAAGATAAAATCCTAGGGGCCTTGGACAACCATCACGTCTATATAGACAATATTTCCTCACAAAGTAACAGGCAACTTTGAAAGGATCCCTAATGGTTGACTAGTTCCTTTGTTCAAAAAACGATAGATTAAGGTAACGGAGCATGACAATAGGGGCAGAATCTTTCCGGGGTAGTTTAGGACAGAATGCGAACAGATGTGCCTTCATCTATAATTGTGCTTGGTATGGACACATTGTAGGCCTATATTGTAATCTCAAAAGGCACGTAAGAAGGAAGATGATATCCCGCCAGTCGAATCCAATCAAAGGAAGAGACCAAACTACATGGAGGGGGAACCATAGGAATGGGAGAACTATCCCCTTGCGTTACGGGAGCAGGAGGATCACCCTCCTAGATAGCAGGGTGGAGCTAAAGAATCACCCTCCCAAGCTAGTGGGAACGGAAGGATCTCGCTCAGATAAGGTAATACGAGGGAAACAAAGAGAACTTTGACCGGATAGAATCACTCTACATGGAAATGTCCTGATGAATCATAGGTGGAATTAGGTCGACCTTTGTCTCAACCAGTGATGGGTCAGGAATGGAATCATGAGACTAAATTTCAGAGAGGGTGACCAGGATATGGATCTCGATCAATTACTTAAACAACTAGGGACACAGAAGAAAATATCTGGTAACCCAGTGGAAGACAGATTCGCAAGCCAAAAAAGTATCCAAAACTTTGGAAACCGGCCCATATAAGGATGAGGTGAACGAAGATGGTCCCCTTCTGCAACCTCGAAATTTGATCTTGCCTTGTTTCTTGTGAGTCTTCTCGTCTCTGTTCGAAGATTCATCATCAACATGATCATCGGTGATGAAAAGACGATTTGGGCCAACGAGACCATACTTCCAACATCTTGGGGAATACCGAAGCGGTCTGAAGATGATCATCCTTGCATAGCTTCCGAAGAACTTGACTCGGTGGAATGGAGTGAGGTTTTAGGTATCGGCGCATCGGCCTTGTTGAATGTTGATTTTCCCCTTGGTTTATTTTTCTTCTTCTTCTTCAGCTTCTTCTTATTCATCTTAACCACCTAGTTACTAGAAGCCAGGCTTCCACCAGGTGAAGAGGAAGAACGAGGTGAAGAAATGGGCAAAGAAGGTGAGGGATAAACTTTAAGATCAACATGGGGTTGACAAGGTTCAGGCAGAGGAGAAATCGGTTGAGAAATAGTTGGTATATTCGAAACCACAGGGGTCAAAAATAACTAAATCGACAGACCAATGGTTAATCCAGGGAGGGACAACATCACCATATCGGGAGCTCCAACATTCCCAAAGGAAGGAAAAGGACTAGGATTCCCATCTGAGGGGATTCCTTGGTTAGTAAACTCAGGAACTACCGCCATTGATCTCACCCTAAGATCAACTAAGGAGATGAGAATGGGTAAAATGTTATCATCATCAATTAATTTTATAACTTAAAAGAGAAATAAAAAAAAAAGGGGTGAACTAGGAAAAAAGGATTACTAGGTAGGCATGAACTGCAATATACACCTTGGTGATAGAATGAAAGAGAAATGACCAAGGACTTAACGTATGACAACCAATCTCCCTGAATGTTTATTGGTGGGGTGTCCATGTCTCGCGGATGACTACGTTAACTACGGCGGTTTAGACTAATATTCTCCCAAAATATCCAGCAGGTACATGGGAGTCCAAATCTATAGTAGTGTTTTTAAAGTGCATAATAACAGATTACGATAAGAGTGTCCCAAAATATACTTTCATACGTAATATACTTTCATACGTAGAGACGGATATCACCCTAGGGTTGTAACAAGGCGGCGAGCAACTCTTATGCTTAACGACGTACGAACATGTCTCTCGCCTAGACCTCTAAATACGATTCATTAGGTTCCAAGGTATCCTTAGATTGATTGAATCAATTTTAAGGTTGATCTTGAATTATGTCTCGGTTTTTAAGAAGATCTACCGATGTGTAGAGAATTATATAGGTGTGTGTTATATGTCCCGGTATTCTCACAGTCTCACACTATTTTAGCTTCATACAAAATACATAATCTATTCCTGGGCAAGTCATTTTATAGAGGAAATAAAATTAAGATAGCAATGTTTGCCGAAACAATAAAAGTTCACACATATAGACCGGAAGTTATTTAACGGGAAAGCCTAAAATTTTAAAAACACAAAAATACATATATAATATGTGTCATATAGATCATGTAACAATCCTCATGCAATTATGATCATATCAAGCTCTTAGTATAATGCAATCACTACACACTAATCGAGCTGATCTTGCAAATCCATGCACCGATCTTTGCCACCTACTATTACCCCCGCACTCTCTTTGTCCCCGATCACTATTTTGAAGAATGACTCTTGAATGAACTTAGATTTCTCATTTGCTCATGCAATCCTCATTGGAATCTCCTTTGAGTGTTGGATGCGATCGATGCATCACTATAGTCACCATCGATAGTCACACTTGCTCTTTCACCTACCTCTCCTTTGGTCTCATGAGCGCATGCACTATAGTTAACTAATGTATTCTTCGGTTGATTAATAGTTATTATTTAGTGAATTAATTAACTAATTAATTCATGCCATCTCACTAGTGTATCGATTAGTTAGACTAGATACAACTGACTCAGCGAGTCTATTTGAGTTAAACTAAATACAACCTCATGACTACTTCTATAAATCCACCAAAATGTTGTCCCATGAGTTCTAATTGAAGTCCTCATGCATTAGCCTAAGGTAAACCCTCGAGAATAATGTAATTTCATACATCGTGCTTTGTACATACGCGCATAGCGATGCTCGAAGAATAAGACGTCTTCAGAATCCAAATATTGTTAAGAGCTAATAATATTCGACATATCTGTTTTAGTACGGAAATCTAAAAATAGATTAAAGCCCCAATAATAAAAATAGAAGTCCATATATTTTCCCGAACGACCAAGCATCCAAAAATAGCATCCTGTGACTCATAGAATATGATTGACATGTCTAAAAATAGACATGGTCTAAGAGCAGACTTTGCGCAAAAATAGCCTACGGACCCACTTAGTGAAGGCGATTTTTTTCTTTAAGCTCATCATCTTGTTGAATCTCAACACTCCCTCTTAACAAGATAGGGATTATCTACCACACCAGAATCTTTGTCTACATGGTATTCGAATTTGCTCCTACGGTGAGCACCTTCCTTGAGGAAATATTTGCATCACGATCATAAAATGAGAATAGCAAGAAAGCAACATGATCTTCCACTACATACAATCTCTAATATAATGATACCAGATGTCAATATTTTTAGATCTATCATGAAATACTGATTAACGAGGAGCTTAATGCAACTCATATTATCATAATATATCACAGTGAGAATCTAAGTAAGAGCCGTTGCTTGGGCCATGATCTTCCTCGGATTCCATGTAGCCTGTGCGACCAAACTTCTTGCCATGTGCTACGACTATTGTTGGTGAGCGTAAGGATCTTTGTTTCCTGTTGTGCCAAGAAGCGCTATGAATCCCGATGCGAATATCACTCCGGATTTTCTCTTTACGTTTTGTTCGGCTCCCTTCCCAATGCGCATCTTTGAAGCCATGCAACTTCAACTCATCCAAGATATATTTTGTGCCATAATCATATCCAGGTGTGCCCTAAAGATGCCTCAAGACATTGCTTTCACCAACCCCCAAAAAGAGCTTGGTAGGCTTAACCACATAGCTTGTGAAAGGCTGTTTCATAACATAGCATATGTACGGTGCGTGTATTGTTAAATATGTGAGCGAACCAACCAGCTAATAGGTAAAAAGTGGCATCCACTACCTGCTGTGAGTGTAGCATCCTCTTTCCTCCAACCACTAGGAAGAGGAGTGTCGTTGTTCCCGACCTTGCATGTGAAACTTCTCCGGGTATCTCTCGGGCATACTTTCCTTGGAGACACAAACAACCCACCCTTCCTTTGCCAAATTTCCAATCCCCGAAGAAATAATGAAGGACGAGTTCTTCATCTCAAACTCCTTTTACTGAGGATATTTTAACCTTGCATGGGTGTATCAACAATTCATCACTATTAGTATTAAATCATCTACATAAAGTACAATGATCAACAACACCCTCCCACCACAATTTGGTATAGGTTCGGATCTTCCTTCACTCTTGGCGAAACCAAGTCAAATTGAAATATTTGTCTGTCTCAAGTGTACGAGCACGAGGTGCTTGTTTGACCCATAAAACGATCTTTTGAGCATGCACACATGCGACTCATTGCTGAAGATTTTGAATCCTTTAGGCTACTTAATATACACCTGCTCTCTGGCCAGCTCCATTGGGGAACACAATCTTCACATCCATCGAGTGAATGTGCCAACCCATATGCCTTTGAGAGAGCAAGGATGGTCCTTGTGGAAGATGCCTTGCGACGAGTGCCGAGTTTCTTCTGGTCGATCCCCTCGATGCGAAGCCCCAAGTAAAAAATATTGCCTTAGCCTCCCAGCGCTCCCATCGGTGACTTGCTTCACTTTGTAGATCCATCTCGAACCTGCCATGATTTCCCTTTCGGCCTTGGGACGATCTCCCATGCACTATTGCAGCAATCGGATCCTTCTTTTCCACCATGGCATCTGCCCATGTGGGATCCTCCGCTCCTCGAAAGAGGATGGCTTTGTCCACGATACATTTTCTCATCGGGGCCATGTATCTAGTAAATAGAATCGGTGTTGTCTCTGTTGCTGTTGTGATGTGGAGTGTCCCTACATTTTGCGGCACGTAATTAGTCCTCGGCGCCACCGCGGTATTGTTTGCCCTTTGATGTTTGAGTGTTTATGATGGTTTCTTCCTCATGAACCTCCTCTTATGTCTGATCCACATCCTAAGGCTCATCTTTAGGAACAAGTAGCTCCTCATCTACATGCAAGTGTAGCTCCCTCTCAAGAAAAAAAATTCATGGCTTTCTCCTCATGAGTTGATATCTGGTCACCACGACGATTCATGCGTGTGCGACAAATACACACAATAATTGTGGGATGTTTACATGTGCCACAAATATCCCAGCACGGGCAGGCTCCGACTTCTTCCTGGAATCCTTCGTCACATGAATGTAAATAGGTGAGCCAAAAAATCTTCAGAAATGAGAAATATAGGGCTTCTTACACGGAAAGAAACACCTCTTCGGGTGTGCTCATGCCAATGCTACTGTGAAGTTAGCAGTTTTGCACATAAATAGTAGTGTTGCATCTTTGTATTCCTGATGGGCAAGGCCCTAATCATGCAACATCGCAGGTACGTACCACGATCATTCTGTTCTTTCTCTTCCGCAACCCCATTCGTACCGGCAAGTTTGTGAGGCCTTATCGGATTCTCTTCGAATTCTTTCTGCTGCCAAAGAAGTCTTTGAATTCACCGGAGATGTATTCACCACCATTATCGCTCATACAGAATTTCACTGGCTTCCCGATTGTTCTCAACGAGCACCTTGAACTCATAGAAATTTGAGTATGTGCGCTGCTACACGAGAAGAAGATCCGGCACTTACGGAAAGATTCATCAACCGTATCACATAATACTGTGATTTGTTGTTGGAAAACGGCGAAAGGATACACACGTGCAGCAGCAGATTCTCTCAAGGATCGTCGTAGCGTGACTATCCTTCTCATGAAAAGTGGTCTTCATAAATTTTCCCAAAAGTACATCCCTTGCTGGCAGTACGCGCGCAGGTGTGCCCTTGGGAAGCTTGGTGAAAATACTGCTGTAAAATTTTCAAAGTGCCATGGTGAAGATGGCCCGATCTCCTGTGCCACAATTTTCCTCGTCCGCGACTCACCACTCCTTCTTCGTGCCTACCATTTTTGTGAAACCATCTGCCAATTGATAAATATTCTTAACTTGAATCCCTATCCTCCTGGTTTGACCACTTGTTTTTTTACTTTAACGCCGGAAGGCTTTTCCCTCGCTAAAAACAACATCCTTAGCCCTTGTATTCCAACATCGCCACGGAGATCGATTCTTCTTCGATCCTAGAAAATGCATGACATACTTCAAGATGGCGGTTTTCGGACTCCCTCTCAAAGGAAATGGTCCAAATACCCGGTCGCACTATGTCTACCATCATCTCCCATCTGCGATGTGCACTCGAATCCTTGTCATCCCGGATCCCTAAGCAAATATTTGTCTTTCTGGTCATATGGAAGATGCCAACATCGAGAAACGACGCCGATCATCACACTTGAAACCAGAATGTGATCAAAGAAAAATCAGCTCAAGCTGAGGTTAAGGCCTCTCCGGTGTGAGGATCCAACAACTGCTTATTTTCTTCTTGGACAATTAGTGGCATCTTGCCCATCTTTGAGCAGCAGATGAAGCACTTCTGTGGACAAATCTGCTTTTTTCCTTTTACCTTTGGATTGAAAAGTTTTTCTTCCCCTTCCCTTTCCTTTCTTTAGCGACCAAACGCAATTTTCTTCATCTTCATTCTTCAATGAAGATCGATCCACTAATGCCACCTTATCTCCTCCACCACTGGTCATTAAAGTCGCTCCCATCGACAGTTCTCCCATCCATTGACGAGTCCTGTTGGCCTATTCCAACTCTTTGGAAGCCCATGGAGAAGCCAAGCTCACAAGTCCTCTTCATCTACGGTAACCCCCACATGACTCATCCTTGTAGTGGACAAATTTCGTAGGGTATTTTGGTATGCTGTCGCCTTTCTCCATTTTTATTTTTACAGAAGCTTGTCTTTAAGCGCCAAATTCCTTTGGTCGCTTCTACTTTCAGAACAAGTTTGTCGAAGCCTTCCACATTAAGGAAGGCGGGTAACCAACCATGAAGGGTGGACACGTGTGATCCTTCACACCTTCAGTAGAATTATTCAACACTTTGCTACCTTCTTTTTCCATGCGTCAAGTGGTGCATCGCTAGAACCGAGCTTTGAATATCGGTATCCATGAACTCGCTTATTGTTATCTTCATTGCCTCCATCCACTGTCTTCCATGAAATATAATTCAAGGCGCATCGAGGAATACTAAAATCGCAATGCGTTGAAAAAAATTTTCAATAGATACGACAACTTCGAATTCACGAAATACAAAACTCAACTGCTTCAATAATTGCAATCTTATATGATCAATATTGCTTTGATACCATGTATAAATTATATAAATTATGTGTTATATGTCCAATATTTTCCTAATCTTACACTATTTTATCTTCATGCAAAATACGAAATCTATTCCACCATTGATCATTTGCGGAAATAAAATCAAGATAGCAATGCACACATGAAACAACCAAAAAAATTATTACATGTGAACACGAGTTTTCTTAACGGGAAAGCACCGAGCTAAAAAACCCCAACTATGTGTATATAATATATTTCATATAGATCATGTAACGATCCTCATACAAGGCGGTTATATCAGCTCAATACAATACGGATCACTACACAGCAATACGAACCCGATCTTGCAAATCCATACCCATAGATCTTCTTTTGCTAACTTTAACCTCTCTTTCTTCAATCCCTGCGAAGAATGGCTGCGAATGAAATCAAGTTTCTCCCGACCTTTCTCCACGATCCTCATTGGCGTCTCCTTTGGTGTTGGATGCAATACGATGCATCACTATAGTCACGGCCAATAGTCACACTTGCTCCTGCCTACCTCTCCCATGGTCTCCTTCAAGCTGTGCCATGCCATTGTGGTTAGCGAGTGTATTCTTGGGTTGATTAATGAGTTATTATTTAGTGAATTAGTCGCTAATTAATTCAAACTACTCTCACTAGTGTGTCGATCAGTTAAAATGTTTAGATACAACTAAACTCAAGTTTATGAGTCCTAGCGGTTAAACTAAATACAACTCCACCAACTACTTCTATAACTCCACCAAACTCTTTGTCACATGATTTTCTAAGCTGAATTCCTCATGCAGTAGCTCCGGTAAACCCTCGAGAATAGAGTAATTCCTTAAGCAAACCTTGTGCCACATCTACCGCATAGCGAAGTGCTTTCACAGAGAATAAGATAATTTTAGAGTCCGAATATTGTTAAAGACTAATAATATTCGACATATCTATTTTTAGGTAAAATATAAAAATAGATTCGTAATATGTTTTAAAAATAAAGTCCATCTATTTTTCCAACTTGACCAACCATCCACAAATAGAATCCTGTAACTCATAGAATATGATCGACATGTCTAAAAATAGACTTTGCGCCAAAAATAGCCTGCGGGCCCACTTAGTGAAGGCGAATCTTTTCACTAAGCTCATCATCTGTAATATTCCCAATTTTAGCCTCAAGCTAAAATGGAATATTATAGTTGCACGTTTTATTTTTGTTTAATAAAATGGGCAAGGAGACACCTTAGCCCCTTTTAAATGAAAAAATAACACTCCTCATGTGAAAAGGAGGAGAATAAAGCAGATGAAATAAACACCAAGGGTGTGAATGGAACCAGCTCACTTGATTAGTCATCTTTGACTAAAGTCAACGTGACATGAGAGGAAAAGAGCTTCCTAGAGAAGGCACAACGCCGATTTTGGAGGAAAGGAACACTCATGTGAGGGTAGAAACCTAATTGATGGGACCTTGGTGGAGGAAGTTCCTTTTTTTTTATAAGGAGGAGATGGTATCCCATTTGGATACATGTTATGTTTTGGAGTTTCGAGACTTGGTGTTTAGAAAATTAAATATTACGAAACAATGAAACACATAAATATGCAAAAAATACAAGCACACAAAACACATAAAAACTAGAGAGACACGGATATACGTGGTTCACCCGATTTGAGCTACGTCCACCGAACGACCGGTCCTTCCTTCCTCTGTTGTCAACAAAATGAAGAGACAAAACCTACGGCGAGATCCTTTGTAATATCCTGTTCTCTCTCACGGTCTCCCTCTCGTTTCTCATAGAATACACTCATAACACACGGTAGTAATACAATGCCCTCATATATACAAAGAAGTTTTAATACAAGAAAAAAACCCTAATCTAAACATAACTTCCTAAAATGAGATCATTTTCCTAATGAACGACCCAGTTGACTAGAAATTACTATACTTTTACAAGGCAATTTTACACATCTTGTTTTTTTAACCAAAAAGAACGCACCTTTGAAACCCATCGAGCTCGGTAACTGCCACCCCCCCTAGACCCTCCATGGCGGTCGGTTAAATTTTGGGCGGCGTTACGCCCCTTTTTAAGGTACGGGGGTCCCGTCTTTGTGTGATACAAAGTAAACAAGATAATCGGGCTCCGCCCAACACTTGGGTGCAAGCTTGCATCCCCGAGGTTGTTGTGGGGTGATGGTGCCTAGGGCACTAGGGTGTTCCCGGTTGGGAATCCCTACCTCTTCCTCGAGAAGGGATGAGGATTCGAGCTACATTTCCTCCAATCCAAAATTGGCCACGGTCATTCATCTTATACGATTATTTACACGGCGGAGAAGGACATTGTGTTGCTAGGTGCGACAAGAGAGAACTCATGGGTCTCTCTTGTCTTGTTTTCTTCGGTGGAGAGTGATCCACTCATTAGGAGGAGGCCCACCCAAGGAGATTCCGGGCTTGATTTCAGATCGGTGGCATGAGGCCACACTTCCATCATCTCCCATTCCATGGTCCATGGAGAAACTTTGTTATTTTGGGGGAGCGTTGAGAGAGGGGGTTTTTGTGCTTCAAAGTGTTTTGAGACAAAGGGATTAGCCCTTTGCTTGGAGAAAGTATGGGAGGAGGCCATATAAATTTCCGCCTCTACCATGGCCTCATTCATATTTTAACACTCGATTGCGGTGACAACTCGGTTTTCACATTTTGGTTTGCTCGGCATTTCTAGCAATCTTCATAGATTGGTAGAAGTATTGTATTCGACCCATCTCTTGTTATTGGGCTATTTCTTGTATTCCTTGAGACACATATGTGTTTTATTCATGTTAAAAAACTTATACCTTCATATACATTGCGCGATCCTTGCTCTCTAGCATTTTGGAGTTGCGGTAACTCTTGTATTTCATTGCTTATTTATTGGAGGTTGGTTCTTGAAGAGAGCTTGAGTGACTTGTCCCTCGGCTATTTCTTGTATATTTTTCTTTGATATATCCATAATATAATGATGGTTGTATCATTTCTCTCTTATGATGTATTTATAGTTTAACGATTTCATGCTTATGTTCTTATGTTGTTGTAAGCTCTCATTGAGCATTGTTTTAGACACCTAGATTGGGGAGATGCGAATAACCCATATAAAGTTATTTATTTGAGCTCATTTTTTAGAGGAGTTTTATATGAGTTTTTCTAGGGCATCCCCGATGGTTCTTTGTCTTATTTTTTACGATTATATTTCATATACAACATCCTCGAGACCTGTGAAAATTCCCCGGAGTGGAATATTGCATATCCATAGACGAGTACATGAAGGGCCAACTAGCCTCGGTTCTCCCTTCTTTGGAAGGAGTCATATCTGTAAATTCCCCTAGCAGAGTAAATCTCTAAAATGGACTTGTGATAGCTCTTTGAAGAAAGGAATTGGAATATCTTCAGATATTCCAGGCAAAATGATGCTGATTTGGAATATTACATCATCTTGTTGAATCTCAACACGATGTCACCTGAACCCCTAAAGTGCAACTAAATGAGAAAATAACCATTCATTTAGATGAATACTACGCTAATGAAGGAGAGAGAAACTCACAAAATTAACGTAGAAACAAAACAAATGCATAAGATGACATTCACTCTTCTCTTCAAGTGCAGAATTTCAAAGCGAAACAAAAATTTTACAATTTTTCTCTTTTCACTAACTGCACTAAGAAGCGAATCAAAATGAAATTTTCATTTTCTAAAGTGAAAAAAGAAACAAAAAAAATATTTTTTATTTTCTTAAAAATCTCAATGCAAAATGTAGAATGCAGATCAGTCAGAAATTCTTTGAGTACTAATGAAATATCTCAAAAATTCATTTAATAAGCAAATATTTCAAAAAATCAAAGAGAGGCATAAACCATTTTCTACAAAACAAGCACTGTTCAAGCACACATTCTTTGAAACACTCAAAGAAAACAAACTCCAATCGAATGACAAGCAATTGTAATCTATGCTTGATGGTGAATAGTAATTCAAATGCATTCAGAGTTGATACTTGGAAAAAATGCTATCTGTGAGAACAGACCGAAATACAAAACTCAATCAAACACGAAGCTTGAAAAGCATGCCAAAAATTGATTCGATGAGAATTCTGGAAGTCAACAAAGTGAGCAACTAGTTGAATGGCCTGAGGACACCTAGAAACCATAGGAAGACAAGGATAAAGTAGCTTTGCAGAAGGGACAACCAAAGACACAAAACTTGAACTTGAGAAATGTCAACTGACAGGGAGAAGAACAAGGCCTATCCAAACAAGAAGAATACGAGAAAGGATGAGAAGCCAACGGCTAGCCAAATTAAGGAAACTCTAAAAATCCAGACACAAAAATTAGCCTTGTTGTTAGGCCGCAATCCATGCTGGAAGGGTAAAGGCACGACTATGTAAAACACACTTAGCACCAATTGACGCAGATGTCATAGCAATACCATAGTCGATCGAAGAGAGGACTTAAAAATAAAAGGGTTTTCTAAACTGACACCAGGCTTATTACTTCAGCAGAGAGATAAGAGTCTTTAATAAATTATAGGAGCTACAGAGACAATGAGATGGACACTCGACGAAAATCGAAGACAAGACCAGAAAATAAAAAAAAAGAAGTACGAAAGGTTAGGTACCCGGTGGAGAGTCACCAATTTGTTATGCAAGAAAATCCTCTCTATGGGCAGAGATGTTCCTTATAGCCCTAGGGTGGGTCTAGTAACAACAGGGAACAATTAGAAGCCTAATTTCCTAGATTGTAAATACACACAGATTGTGGATAGATAACCTACCTCAATCTGATGCTAATCGTTGTTTGAATCCTTCGATCCTTCGTGCTCCGTAGTGAGATATTTTTTCATCACCGACGCTTGGTTACTTGCATAAGGGATCAAACAATAGCAAACGTGACAACATAACATATATCTTGCATATACAATCTACTTAGTTGATCAAGGAAAACTAAGAATCCAATCACACATTGAAGACATGAATGGAAAGCACGAATCAATTGTATTATATTAAAATAAAGAAGGGGAGTTACAACCTGTGCTTTGATGTCGCAACTCTCCTTCGACGGGCTGTGATCCAGGCACGTCTCCAAACGCTCTTTCAGCAGTGTAAGGATGAAAGGTCTCAACTCTCCTCGATACTGGCAACAAATATCTCTTTTTGTTCTTCTATCTCTATTCTCACTAGCGAGCTATGGGAGATTTTCCATTTTATAGCAAAGGAGGAGGAGCATCGGTCAATTAAGGTGGGAAATGAGTTGCACCTTTGATTGGTTCCACTTTTGTAGGAACAAAGAGGCTAGGGAGCTCATCTCTGTCACCAAGGGAACAAACAACCGGTCTGCGCCACGAAGCTTCCGGATCTCGACTTCCGCTTTGCCGATACACAAAAATTCGAGAGAGAGGATCGACGTAATTGTAATCATCATTCCGACGCGGTCGATGTTTCCCTAGACCAAAAAGAGACCATTGGCATGAGCGAGACACAACGAGGGCGTGCCACTCCAGATAATTAGGTTTTCAAGGAGCTGCTTTAGGAATGGTCAACAGGGAGTTTACTCATTGTGCTGGAAGGGATAATATGGCATATTTTCATGATGAAAAATATATACAGGGGTCATTGTTAAGGGTCTCCGGAGGATCGGGGAACGGGGAGAGTACGAGAGACGGTGATAAATTAACATGTGAGGAGACGAGGTTCATTCAGCAAAGTCAAGGTTTCCAACAGGTAACTAGGCCATTTCAGTATTATTTCTAATCAATAATGAACCATCCGTCACTTTACAATAATTCATATTCCTTCTTGTTTTAACTTTGCAGATAATTTTTGTATGGTTTTTTTCCATGCTCTTATTATTTTACAGTTTGTATTACCCGTTATGGCTTGATCCTTTTTGTATTCTCTGTGATGGAACTAGGGTTTAATAACAAGAATTTTGAACCCAAATTATGGTTTTTCATACTTATTCAAATGCTTTTTTTATGGAGGATACTATTTTTGGGCCTCTATTTTTCCTTGCTTTATATCACTTGTTACTTGAAATCCCTCATGATTTTATTTATTTTGAATAGTTATTGTCGTAGTTTTGTGCATTCTTGGATATAATAAGTAATTATTTTCTATTCCCTTGTTTTAATGAGATTTGAACATTAAAATAATCATTAATAATAGTTCGTATGTTTGCAGGTTTACATAGTTGATTATATGCATATTCCAATAGAGGCCAATTTCCTGTACTTTCGCCGATGGGTGCACCACGCATTAGTTCACCACTGCCACACATTCTGCCATGCCATGCATCAATTCACACGCACCACGCATCACGTTCATGTACCCTTCATCGGTTCTGCACCACGCATCAATTTCTTCTGCACGCATCGGTTCCTACACCATGCATTTCCCTGTAGGATGTTGAACAATATATTGGGGATTTCTATTTGCATTTCCTTCATTGTCCACATTCCAACATCCAAAAGAATGAGGAAAATATTACATCCAATACAAAGTGGCATCAAAGCATTCAGTTAAACTATTTATCGAAGCCACGAGGATTAATAACAATGTTATGTGTCCATGGAAATGATGGAAAAAGGTTCAATGACTCAATATTAGCTTTTGTATTTATATCGAACCTAAAATTGATGGGAATCCAGTAAAATATGAAGGCTCCTTATTTTTCCCAAAAATCGGTTCACGATTCTAAAATTATATGTGTTTTTTAGCCTCCAATATGGAATTCGGAAACGTTCTTTATTATAAATCTGAGGATATTGTATTTCGGAGAGGAGGATATGGGGATGTAGAATATAGATCAGAGAGCTGTAGTTTGATAGATAGAGAACGAAGAAAGGAGAGGAGAGGGTCCCAATGTAGGACCACACAGACTTAACCAGCGTATCGCTTCCTCTCTTATTGGAGTCCGATCTTTTCCTGCACCATGTAAAGCATAAGATTTCAAGATTAATCAATGCGTTACAAGCCCTGCTTTTTTTCAGTTAATTTCTTCATTTTTATGATTATATTCCTTGTCCAAATTAAATCATTGATAAGGGGCGAGTGTTGGCTGGGTTGGCCACTATATCAGCTCAACACCACTCTGAATTATTTAGGATTATTTAGATTATGGTTTTTTGAGTAAGTGCACTTAATTCTTTGTTTTTTGCTCTTATTTTCACAATTCCAGGTTATGAATATTTTGTCTCTTTTCAAATTGCATCAGAGCACATAAGATAAGAAAGTTGTTCAAATTCCAGATGATTTTTTTTGCCTTTCCATGTTTTTATTGCGTAAATCCATGATAGGAATGGATGACCTCGTGTTCCAGAAATACGCTCACTCTCATATTTCGAATTAATTTTAATTGTAATGATTTTGATATGTGATAAACATATATGGATGCATGGATAAGCTGAATTCTAAACAAATCTGAAACCACATACTCATATTCATCTGTTTAGAACAAAGGTCTCATATTTCTATTATTTGGTAATTTAGAACCATGGTCCATAATATTTTCAAATCATTTGAGAGCGAGAGTGATTTCTGTCTCAATACTATTCACACAGTAAATGTATTTTAAGTTATTAAATGGTTTTGTTACACAAAGTAAATTAGGTATAATTAGTGCATAATTGTCAATTTTCTTTATTAATTTATTTTGCACAAGGAAAGTTTTGAATTGATATTGAATTTATTCCAGCATTTACAGTTGTTCAGGCATTGCTTGGTTTCCATTCAAACAATAGTTAGGACTTACTTTTTGTTCGTCGATAATTAGGATTTATTTTCGCAATTGCTAATAGTTCAAGTTTTCCTTTCATTTCCCGAATGTTTGATCGAAGCTTGTTTTTAGTTATTAGGAATGGTGTTTTCTCAAGTTTACTTAGAAGTGTAGGATTAAATTTAATTTGTTAAGATTGATGTGCAAGTTAGACTAGAATTTAATTTTCAGGTTTCTAGAGGCTCTCTCTGGCATTTCCAGTGTTGCGCCTCGAAGTTCACAAACTCCTGGATTGACAACTAAATGTTGGTCCATTAATATGCCCTATACTACGCTCACATTTTGGTGTTTTTCTGGGGAGGCACTTAGGGGATTGACCTTGGTGACATGGTACATTTGGTTTGTTTTTCACCTACTTTCTCTTGCAAATTTGTGTTCCTTGAATTTATTTATTTCCTACGCATCTTGGTTATTTTAAGGTTTTCATTTTCTTTGGTGTTGTAAGAACCCCCCGTACATATATATACAATATTCCTGTGCTAACGAATGTACCAGTTGACTTCTTGAAAATGGGAAAAAAGTATTTTGAGGAATCATTCAATGAGGAGTTTTGATGTTGCCACAGAGATATACAAATCATCCAATGATGAAATCACAAGTGGATAATTTAATATTTTTCTTGAACATAAATATAATATTATTAAATATTTGATTTCAAATTTGGATGATTTGGAGGAAAAAAATGAAAAGGATGAAGAACCATTGTTAATAGTTTTGCCAACTATATGAAGAAGCACTTCCTTGGAAGGTGTCCACTCAATAGCCTAAAAGATTGCAGAATTTGTGAGACTCATTGTTGTTGCATTTCCCATCATTACCAGGATTATTCTGGAAATCAAGTAAGGAATCAACTCAATTTCCAGGTATAAATCAAAACTTATCTTCATTCAATACTTGGATTAATTCTTATTCTCCTAAGCAGGTTCCTCAGCATGTTTATAATCTTGCAAATTCATGAAAAAAATTTAATCCCCCTCCAATTTAGCATCCTTCTTCATGTACACAATGGCCCCCTCCTTGGCCCTCTTCTTCGAGTCAGATATCCCTTTTTCCTCAAGAATGGTTTGGATCTTTTTCTCTAGAGAAGTCTTTCATGAAAAATCAATTTCTCTAATAAAAAAAATCACAATTTTCATTCAATTCACTATCAAGTCATTCTCCTCCATAGTCCAAGTTACTTGTGAAATATCATCCTAATCCATACCCTATTCCTTATCCTTACCCATACCCTAGCCCTGATCCTAACCCTAGTGAAAATCTTAATTCAAACCCTAAACCTAGCCCTTATTCAAACCCTTGACCCAACCCCAGTCAAAACCCTAACCCCAACCCTAAGCCTAGTATAAGACTTTGCCCAAACCATTGCCTCCATAATCCAAACCACCATGTTGCACAACAATTGGAAACACCTATTCTTCCCATTGATTCACCAATAAAAATGTTACATCTTCCATACTGGGGAAGGGAGTGTATTTGGAAACTTCCCCCATTACCATAGAACCTCTATCTTGGGAAAGAGCCTTCATTCAAAGACCATTAAAGGAGAAATCTATAATTGAAACCTATTCTAAAATTTTTGTGGAAACTCAAAACCCTAGAATATCTCTCAACCATTCTTATCAATTTGAAAAGAAGATATTTGAGCTTGAACTTAAGGGATTTTTCTTTTGTCTTTCACCTAATTCAGTATCCCTCCAAGAGACTATTCATCAAATTGTGGAAGATTTATACGAGTTGGAGAATCATCCATATGTAGATCTCATTAAATATTGGTTTCAAACAATCATCAGCATGCACCATTCCCTCATCATTTGATAGCTCTTGGTACCATGTCAATTAAAGCAACT
The DNA here is from genome assembly GCA_034641835.2 of Pinus albicaulis. Classification (NCBI taxonomy): domain Eukaryota; kingdom Viridiplantae; phylum Streptophyta; class Pinopsida; order Pinales; family Pinaceae; genus Pinus; species Pinus albicaulis. Next base: position 79,178 of record JAXQQM020082730.1, read on the forward strand.
GGTTTCTCCCACTTTGATATGTATCGAGGTTTATTGTTTAAAAATAAGTGTGAGTATATTTAGTATTCTGTTACGTACATGGATACATTGGAAGTACACCTACACTTAAAATCGATCTTCCATTCTTTAAAATAGGGTAGGGTAATGAATAAAGAGGCCATTAGAAATAAAATTGTATAGAATCACTCTTGAAACTGTAATTCCCTAAAATCATAACTATTATTGTACTCTCGTAGTGAACTTGTCGAGAAGAATTCATCTTAATGCCTCATAATTTATAAAGTGACTTTGATTATGGACCAATAACTATCATCCAAGAAAAATTTTAATTTCCTCTTTGAAGTTATTGATGAGAATCCTCCTATGGTGGACCACACCTACAAAATTATAACGAGTGTTCAGAAGAACCTTAGCATGATCAATTTGAGTGATTTTTAGTCATTATCTAAGACGTTTTATTTAAAATGAGTCTTCAGGGTAGAAGCACCAACCAATAAAGTTTAGTAATTAAAAAATTTTCATGCCATCCCGTGCTCTTAAGGAGTAGAATCACATCCCAAACTATTAAGTAACCTATTTAAGGTTGATTATAATAATATTTTTTCATAAGACACATTAATTGATGGATAGCATGTCTCACTATGAGTTGACCTCCCATGAACATGGGTCCTAATGAGAATAACATTACCACCATTTGGTCACCAAGCTAGGGTAATGGATTTCAGTTGAAAATATGGAAGAAAAGAGGTCTCATCATGAGCCAACTTGTTCTTTCTTGTTAATTCTTGTAAATGGAATTGTCGCTAGCTGGTTACCAAGCCAGGACAATGGCCTTCAATTAATTTCAAAGTAAATGTAAATTATTTTCAAATGATTCTGAATCTATATCTAATAGATGGGACACAAGCATTTCGTTGGGTTAAATAAATATTTCCTATGTGTCGGAATATCCTAACATCCCCCCTTAAGAAAAAAATGGGATAGGATTGAAGGATTTACAAAGGTGACACAATAGGAGAAGTATGTGAACACTCAGCAATATCCCCAAATGGGAACACTCAACAATGCTGCTGAGATAACACTTTTCGAGAAGTATGTGCCTTTGAAATAAGGTTTGTAGCACTTGGATCCCTTATGTCTAGAGATATAGCATCTAAATCCCAAAGGGGAGAAAAAACAAATCAAACTAGGTGAGGTAATGAGACCTCCCACACCTAGTATGATGAGAAAACACCCAAGAATGGGGGTACAATGATAACGAAATAATCTTTGCGGAAAATAATGCAGCTTTTGAGAGCATGAGCTGGAGATAAGTTAGTGGGATCAAATTTCATACATACAACAATAAATCAGGTCCATAATGAAGCCCTTACGGTATACAACGAATGTAGAAGACAAGAATAGAAGAAATTCCCAGAAATACAAGAGAAATTGTGACACATGTATTGGTAGAAAATGAAGCAGAAAATATTATTTTATTCGTTTAACGATGTTGTATATTACACTATAGATCTAGAGCAGACACCTTGCAAAAATATCGAATCTATTTTAGATATGTGCACTAGAAAATCTCCTTTACAAGATCCCCTTGGGGTTTTGGTCAAAACATGTAACACGGTGAGTGAATCTAAGATCTAAGGTGAGATCTACGGTAGTATTCGAGAAATTTTGAAGATGAATACAATAGAAAGCGAGATCAGATTTTTACGAACATGGATCAGAGGCTAATCCATGGTTCACCATAGTGAAGGGCGAACCCATCACCAAGATCTCTCCTCAAAAAGCGTAGCCAAAACACCTTGAAACTTCCTTCTTGCAAATAACGCGGTCCTAGAAGGAAAACGCATTGTGGGTTGAAGCACTAGGTCGGCTGGTGCCAATATAAAATATCAGCTCCAAAGGTTCCAAAATCTCTTGTGATAGGAGAAGACTTTCCCGGTGAAAGAGGCACGGAATGGCTAAGATCAGCGAGATCTAGCCTCCACATGTTGCATCTTGCAAGGACGACAAACCCTCAATAGGATCTACATTGTGGTTGGAAGATAGGCTTGGCTAGATGCCTAATAGTGGATGAGATCGGGAAGACTCTTCTACGAGCTCCTCGATGGAAGAATTGGGATTCACGAATAGGAACACCTTAGTGCCAGCGACCACTATCCTCGGTCAACGGAGAGAATGATATGTCTAAACGGACAATATATTAGGAAATATACATAATCAAAAACTTATTTTGATGTCCTCCTCTCTTCCTTTCCTGGGATGAAAGTCTTGTCAAACCCTAAACCATCTCAACAGTTTAGTTGCATTCACATGAGAAGCCTCCAACTAAAACTACGCGTGCCTACGATTTGTTGTATCTAGGCAGTGTTGTTGATTTGGTCCTAGTTGACTTGGTCAAGTGCCTCAATCTCTTTCACACCTAAGTGTGCTTGTATAGTAGCCCATATTTTTCCATGTTCACATGTGGCATTGATTTATTTGGCTAATTAGGAGTTTTATTGATCCTCCTTTGCATTTTTATTCATGAGAAACAAACAACAAACAGTTGTATGTTCCCATTAGCTTGGCTAGTGGGAATATTATAGTCCTCCTCAAAAATGCTGTGTCCTAAAGCTTAGTGATAGGGTGGTCTTGCACATCATTTCTTCTTCTCCATTAGTGACACCATCGAAGATCAATCTCTCCTCATAAGCTAGGTGTTCACAATCCAGTACTCCATGAACTATTTACTCTAAAGTCATCATGAGATGTACAAAATTCATCCCACAAAGGTCAGAAATCAACATAAAAAAACATGGTTGGTCCAATGCTCTCTCTAAAGCATGTGGCATAAAGGGTACATGAAAGGTTTCCATTCCATATGGTACACTGTTGTACATCCTCCCTCCATATAATCCAATAAGCTTCTGTCCTCCTTCATCCCAGTATGAGAAGCAAAATTACATATGCAAATAGAGAATTTGAGCATGAGGAGGTGGGTCTGAAGTCCCACATATGGTGCCGATGCGATGCATCTCACCCGCACCCATCGGATCAAGGTATGGTAAGTGGTATCCCCCACCACTTGCGCATTGCTAAATTGTCTCACCATGGCTGAAAATGTGAGATGTGTTTGGTCTTAACTGGAAGCACCATCATGAAAAAAGAACCTGCCTTTGCACAACAAGGGAGTGGCCAAATTTAGAAATTTCAGTGGCCCAATGTTTTCCATGAGACTTGCATGATACAACACTCCTCTTGGGATTCATGGATTGCAAAAACATGGTGAAATAATGTTTTAAATTAGAAACTAAAGCTTGCATTACATGATCATATTTTTCACCATCAATGTTTCTCCTATACATGGAGTTGTGCACAAATTTTTCTCCCTCTTCAAGAGAAGGAAGGAATGACTGAAGTGACTTTTGTATAGAGTCCTTTGGCTACTCCAAATCCACATATCTCTTGCATTCTACGAAATGATGATGTAGCTCTCCTCCAAAGCCTTCCCATTCAAGGTATCTCATGATAGTGTTTTAGATATTCATAGAATAGGTGGGGCTGAAACATAAGTCTTTGAAGGCCCTTTGTAGCATCCTCTCCTTGAGCTTGGAGGCTCTAGGAAAGAAGATCCTATCATGATTATAGATGACTCCCTCATGGACTGAATGTCCCCTTTCATGCATGCGGTCATCGAGAATCATACGAAGTGTAGAGATCTTTGGAGATAATCCACCAACAATGGGATTTCCAATATGAGTCTACACTCCCCTAACAAAGACAACAACATTGATGAATCAGGCAAGAATTCCTCGCCATGTTATTGTTGATCTCTTATTTAAATTATTATGCCAAGGTACGATTAGGAGGGACATGCAACCCTTTTCCCCCTCCAACGATTGTAGAATCGAGTTTGAAGGATGGTGAGGATGATGAGAGAGGAAAATCTCCCTCCTTCTTGTTCTTTCCAAAGCCTTCCAGCGCTGTAACTGTGTCTTCCAATGCTCCCATCCCCCTTGGATATGATTTTGGAGCATCAAGTAGTGAGATATCTCCCACCAAAGCTGAATCAGGTGGCCTCCCAGGGGGTTTGCCACACTGAATGAGGCTCACATGGAGGTATCTCATGAACATGAGAAGAAGGGATAGTGGGGTCCTTGCTTCTTCTTTTAAATCCATATTTGTTATATGTGTTATGTGAGGGTAAGAATAGATACCTATGATGATTTAAGGTACACCACTTTTCTTATACCCATTCCATTTGCAAAGCCTCTCAATCGGTGGTGACTTTCCCCAATGTAATCAACCCATTGAACACCCAATATAAGGTGGTGTACGGTATGTCCAACTACAAAGAAGTGATCCACAAAAGTACGAGGATCCCATGGTGACTAAAAATGATGGGACATAATGCATGCCTTTCATTGTTCTATCTCCTGGGACCAAAACATAGAATCCCTCGAAAGTATCGATGGGTATTGCCACTCCTTTGCACAATATGATCATCGAAAAAGTTGTGGGTGGCCCCACTATCAATAAGAATAGATACCTACGGTTACGCAGTTGAACCATGAACTCTTAAGGTCAAGTACTTGGGTACTCCGTCGAATGCGAGAGTTCCTCCAGTAAAGACAAAATATCTGTCATCTCTTGATGGTGTTGGATCTCCCTCAACATTATGATGACCTCTCCTTGGATTTCATCATCTTTTCTCCCTCCTCAAAATACGAAGAATTCTGTGTAGTGTGCTTTTCGGCGGCACATCTATATCTGAGTGCCCATGATTCTTTGTAGGTAAACATAGCCTCTTCTTCGTAGCTCTCACGAACTTCAATATCAGAAAGCTTCTTTAATGAGCTCCTTGGAAGGAGCAACTTTGTCTTCCTTCCCTTTAGAAAGGTAAGAGGAGCTTGTTCTAAAATTTTCCTTTGCTGTTGGCAAGGCATCTTGAAGGTCTTAGCCCTCTCAATGGCATCGTACGATGTAGTAGGCTTGGTAGACTTTACCAACCCATGAAGGTTCATCCGGACCATCGATGAACATATACACCCTCGCTTCTGTGGAGACAAATAAGGAACCATAACGAGATAATCTCAAGAATTCGAGAAATGTAAGATTTTGTGTTGCACAGTTGCTTCAACTTTGCAAGGATCATAGAAAGGTGCCTACGGGTCTCTTGTCAAATCATTCCACCACTCTTATAGTGAACTCGAATAGCCAATCACATTGGCATGACCCAATGTGGACAAGCCATGGAACCACAGTCTGTGCTTCACCATAAAAGTGCGAGCGTTGTAATCTTGATAGCTTCCATTTAGGACCTTGTTCAATTGGAAGTAGATGTCAATATTTTCTACCCATGCTTTGGAAAAACTTTTGGATGACCCATGAAAATTGGGTAGGAAGAATCTACCCATAGAGTGATGTCGATCATGATTCTGAGGGAATCCACCATCTCTATCTTTGATACCTTGGTCTTGTTTTGTCCTTGAGATGAAAAAACTCTTGAAAACTCGAATGATCTTTGAATATTTGATTCCGAGACTCATATTCTTCAAATTAGTCTTCAAGGGATGCTTGTTCTTGTGGCCCTTCATTTCCCACAACCAAAAAGGTAGGCATAGTGGCGCGTTGGGAAAATTGTGGCTAATTCATTGGTTGATCATTCCAGTGGTGAGATATGCCAGATTTTTCTCCAAGATGAAATCTCTTAGGAGATTCTCTGATTTTTTCCAGTCTCATCTCTTTGATATCTCTAACAAGATCTTGCATGGCTATTAGAAGCGTTTTTGCAAACTCCTCTCCTTCTTTATCACTTCCAGTTTCAGGGGCTTTACCCTTGTCTTAATCATCATCAGTGTAATCAAATTTCTTCAACCTTCTATTTAGATACCTCTTTTCTCTATCAGTAAGAGGCTCATCTTCTCCTGAAGTCATCTTGGCTTTGTCTCTTCAGTGAAAGTACAGGTTGTGCCAAGAAAGAAGCTTCGATACCACTGTAATATCCCCAAATGGGAACACTCGCGTGACCTGTTTGAATAACACACTTTTCGATGTGTGCATTGGAAATGAGTTTGCAACCCTTGGATCCCTTAGATACGGGGGTCTAGCATCTAAATCCAAAAGGGGAACGAAAAAAAAAAAATCAGGCAACTAAGTGAGGCTGTGGAATATCCCACCTAGTATGGCTTTCAAAAACACCCAAGAATGAAGGCATGACAATATACTTTAATACTAATAACGAGTTTTGAGAGAATGAGTAGGAAGATCGGTAGGTGGGATCAAATTTCATATATATATCGGTAAATCAGATCATAATTAATCCCTTACAATATACAACAAAATGTGAAGACAAGAATAAGAAGAAATTCCTCGAGAAGAAATTTCTGACACATGTATTGGTGAAAAATTGCTTGAAAAACGTCATTTTATTAGTTGTGCTGTTGTATATTACGCTCCATATCTAGAGCGAGATATGTCTGCAAAATAACGGATCTGTTTCAGATCTATACACTAGAAAATATCCTTTAGAATCCCCTTGGGGTTTTGATCCAAAACATGTAACACAATGGTAGATACGGGGGATACGTAAAGTAACAAATACGCAATAGTATTCAAAAATTTCTAAAGATGAATACATCGACGGATCCTTATCATACGAACATGGATCAGAAATATAATCCATGGATCACCATAGTGAAAGGCGAGAACCCCATCACCGGAGATCTCTCCCTCAAAAAGTGTGTCAAAACACCCAACTTCCTTCTTGAAAATAACGACGTAGTCTGGAAGGAAAAATGTCTGGTAGGCTTAGGTTGGCACGATACCCAGAGATCTGAAATATCATCTCCAAAGGTTCGAAATCTCTTTCTAATGGGATAGAAGACTTTCCTGGTGAAAAGAGGCCACAGAATGGCCTAGATACGAGCGGTCTAGCCTCCACTTGCTAAATCTTGCGAGGACAACCAAACCCTCAACGGGATGCGTTGTAGATGGAAGATGAGCTTGTCCGGATACTGATAGTGGATGAGATACGACGGACTCTTCCCGAAGCTTCTCGGTGGAAGAGGTGGGATTCTCGAATAGGAACACCCTAGTGCTAAGCAGCACTATCCTTAGCTAAATAGCAGAGAATGATATATGTCTAAACAGACAATATATTCAGAAATATGCATAATCAACAACTTTGTTTGTTGTCCTCCTCTTCCTTTTATAGGATGTGTTGGCTCCCTGTGATTTACAAGATTGGAAAGAATAAATGTTGCAAGGGGCCACATCAGAACCACTTTGGAATCCTAGGACCTAGCCTTCATGGATTCAGAGAGGGATCTCTCTATTAAGTGTTTTCAAAGGATATATATTTATGAATTTTTTATGATATTAGGCTAGTTATGTAGCTACGAGAACTTGTTTGTTTGTGGTTGGGATAGGATATCATTAACTAAAGAGAGGTCATTTGAAGGGTGAAGGTGAGAGTAGATTGAATAATGTTTAATTTGAAAGATAGGTCAAGAAACAATATTAATCCATTGGGCTATCGGAGTCACAAAGGGTTCATTTTATTTTTAAATTCTTCAAGTTTCCATAGGGCAAGTCATCTATATCAAAAGGATATTTTAGATTGAATTGTCATATGAAACATTAAGATATTGTGAAAGAAGCAAGAGATTAAAAGCGAACTAATAATCTATTAACTCCACTAAAACAAGAAAATCCTTTCAAAGTAATTGTTTGAAGCAAGCCAAAGGATAGGGAAAACCATAGACTTATTTGGACAAACTTTTATTAAAGCACACTTTTCAGACAACAGTCCAGTAATCCTAAGACTACTTTCAGAAAGGAGAAAACACATAAGATAATAAGGAAAATAGCCTAAGATCAGACGGAAGCGCAGAATCTGCTTTGCTTTGGCACTTTGAGGGATCTTTCAAAGCTGGCCAAAGACTAGCCGGAGGACGGGGGAGAAAGTATAGAATTCTGCGGGTTCGTCTGTTAGCCACCTATGAAATTTGTTATACCAAAGGTGGCTAAATCATTTTGGAACGCCAAGGAACAAATTTTTATTGAAAAAAAGTGTTGGCTCTTGAAGACTCTTCAAGGCCTCATGCCTCTTGTCCAAATTTTCACTCTTGTGCTCATTTTACACTCAGAAATCCTGCTAATTTCCAAGAAAAAATACTGTTGTGAATTCCTTTTCCTCTCCATTTCCTCTTTCTAAACTAACCCTATTTTTGCCCCTAATCCCCCATAAAATCTTTCATTTCATATTTTCCCCTTTTCCCCCATTGAAACCCCCCTTTGATAAGGTTTAAGACCCTTTCTTGCCTTATCAGAACCCTCAAACTCCTTTGAAAATCATTGAAAATCCATAAAAATGCATTTTTTATATATTATAGACTTAAGCACTTGTACGGTCTTCAACTTGTCTGCCCTCATACACCTTGGTGCTAGGCAAGGCGCTAGACTTCCTGGTGCTTATCGCATCGCCCCAGTACGATTATCCTTCCTGTAAACCCTAGGTCATATGATTGTCCATATAACCCGGCTATGGTCAGAAACGCCTCTTATTCAAATAAATAACCTTTAGAACCTGCTGGTACTTGTTTATATTCAGAATTTGGACTATGTTTATGTCTGTTAAAAAAACAGAAACAGATTCATGTACTTTTGAAACAGAGTTTTGCTCTGTTTCCCAAAGCAGGTTCATTCAACAAACAGCCATGGCTTCAGGAGCATTCAATCTTAACCTGTTATCTTGTCTTGAGTCAGACATGAGCTTGAGCCATGATGTTCAACATCCATCGTTCTGGGTCACAGTAGCCATTGGGAGGTGATAAATATACGAAGACGCACCTTAAAATAACCGGTACGACGCGGTATTAAAAGCATCTGCATCATTGATCGATGCAGCAAGTCGATGACCCACACTTTGTTACTTTTGATTAGGCAAATCCGATGAGCATTTCCGGACACAGGGTTTTATTTCGCCCCTAATTTTATTGAAAATACGAAGTTCGAGCGCATTTATAAAGGTTTTATATTGGGATATCCATCGTTGATCACTTGGGCCACTCTCATCCAAGCCGGTCCACGATCGTCCCAATTCAGGTCTTGATTTTTAATCATTTTTGTAAAAAACAGTTCTAACCCATTTCTCCATTTTCCAAGCGACTCCTCACTTTGACTTTTCATCTTACGCTCTGGCTTTGTCGATGCAAATCAATGACCGATTTAATTCGCTAGGTTTCACTTTTGACCCCCTCTAATCAATCTCAACCATTGGATGATTCCATCCAACGACCACGCTCTCTCTTGTATTCTTCTAAGTAGTAAACCTATGTATACGAAGTTTCATAATGTTTTGTATTTTTTTAAAGGTTTTTTCCACTATGTCGAAGAAAATTCAAAAAGGCGGAGGTGACAATCCTCCCACCTTTGATTCACCGGAGAAACCATTTGCGAGAGTAGTTCCACGTTTCATCGATGATTCATGAGCTGTGTTCTTACATGACTGCCAGCGACCCTGCACCCCAACAAAACACGATGAATCGGGCACGGTCGAAAATTGTCAATGTGAAAACAAGAACACACCGGAAGACAGTTGAAGATAGATCTTTGGGATTTCATCTGAATGGTTTATCGAAAGCCTAATCCCGATTAAAAACGAAGTTAAAGGAGAAATCATAAAGGTTTATCGGACGAAGGCCTTCATGCTTTCAGTTTGGGCAAGTCAGTTCCTCCCGGCTATCGAAATGCCACTGTGCCTCAGTATTCAATTAAAGGCCAAATTTATTGATGAAGATCAGATATCTACCTCACAACACCAAAGAGTTAATTCAGCAGGAAAGTGAGGGTAAAAAGATGTGAGAATTAATTTAACATGATATGAGGAGCCTCAAAGGTCAACAAAAGCTCCCATGGGAGCTTAAATATTAAATGTAAGTGATTTAATATAGAGGACACCTATGTAAGCTTCTTCATTGAGCCCCCAGAAGGCGGAAAAGGCCATTAAGTTTGTTAATTATCTTTGAGATCTTTTATCGGATGTCACACTCCTCATTCTTCTATGAATAATGTACGAATGAGGAGGTTGGTTAATAAAGATTTGTAAACTTTTTAAGAATGTAATTGGAGCTGAAAACATATGATTGTACATAGTGTTCTTTGGCTCTTAGACTCTTATTGTGATATATAAGTTAGTCTAGGAAGTGTAGATGATTCTTCTAGCCAAAGCATTGGACTTAGAAATTTATCCTTCAGTTTTGGAGCATAAATACAAGGTGTGATTTATGGGATCTGGTCTATGTTGATGGCTGATGTGCCTTTCTCATTGTAACTTGTTGTTTTATTTAAGTTTTTCATGTGTTCATCTTCTCTTATAAAGAACAACATGCATAGGTTAGGACCCTCTTGTATACTCGGTACCTTTCATTGAAAATATTTATCTGAATGTTTTCTTCAATACGTATTGTTTAGGAATGATTTAATTAAGTTTAAGCATAGAGATAAACGTTCCCTCGTCTTGTTTTCTTAGGTAGATATTGTTATTAAATTTTATTTTCGGTATATGTTAAGTAAAGATGAACTAACGAAGATATGGTGAGCCACCGCTCTAAGTTTTCATCCCAAGGTATGCAAAGGTTTCCCTTGGAATGTGTTAAAAGGTGGCTAGTTTAAAAATTCTTACTAGATCTTAGACGTGCATTGTTATCTTTGTGTTGTCTTGAAAGTAACCAAGTAAAGCGAGCTAGGAGAGGATTTTGGTGAGCCCGACCCACTAGTTTCTACGCCAATAGTTGCCTTCAAGTTTCCTGCGTTTTTGTGTGTTTTATTGAAAGTGTATCGAAAGGTGGCTAGTTTAGAAATACTTACCGGATCCTAGTTTGCTTTTATGTTTTTCTTAAGTGTGTGTCAAAAGGTGACTGGTTTAAAATTACTTGCAGTTTTTTCATTTGCTCTTTGTTCTTCATCTTGTTTAATTCCCCTTCTTTGTCTCATTTCATTCCATAAATCAAACTTCAAAGAGATCCTTAGACATAGATGACTTGCCCCATGGACCACTCTTGAACCTATTGTTTCAACTAAACCCTCCTATGACTCCGCAGCCCGATTAAGATAAAACACGCAATTATCTACCTTCACAGCCCAAGCTTGTTCTATTTGCTTGCAAATTCACACCTTCGAGACTCTTTGCACTTAGAACTTTCCATCTCAAATAGTAATCATGCTCAACCATCCAAAAACAAAAAACCATAAGCCTTCATAACTAGCCTAATAATATCATTACCCAGACTTCAAAGACAAATCCATCTTTGCACTTGTTGGAGAGATCCCTCTTCGGATTCGAAGGCTAGATCCTAGAATCCCAAAGTGGTTAAAACAATGTTTCTCACTAACATTGGACTTTCAATCTTCTTGATTACATGGAGCTAACAAACTCTACTTGAAAACCTTGAAAAGAACATTCAAAAGCAATATCTCAAGTTGTAATCGAGAAAAAAAAATGGGCTCACCAACATTTCTTCATTGGTTATACTATATTGAATCATTCTCAAAACAACAGTACAGATAAACCTAGAAGACAATTAAGGATGTCTAAACATACCTTAGAAGAAGAAAACATAAAGATAAAGCTTTCGACCGAGAAATAGGTACTTTTTAGTAAATCCTACTCTAAATTTTCACCATTTACTTTATCGGAAAATGAATGACATGTAAAACATAAGAACGAAAAAAACGTTGAGAATAAAATCACCATTAACATAGACCGGAATCATAATAGATCAACTTGTATTATTGATGTTCAAACCGATTGTACATGCTTCAAGTCCAACAAGTCTGCAAATCAAAACTTCTCTTCTCGACCTAGTGTTCTTCAACTACTCAACAACACTTCCATGACTTCAACAACTATCTTACACTCCGATAATAATCCAATCAACAATAACAATGAACTCCTCTTGTTATTTATAGATAAATGAGGAGGTGGAGTGAAAGAAAGGGTTTCTAATTGTTCATAAATGATGAGTTTAATGTTTTTGACCTTAGAGACCATGCAAGGCCCAAGGAAAAAATGTATTTAAGTCTAAATCTACATTACATTAACTCTTTGAACTACTTGGTGGCTTTTGTTGACTTTTAGGCTTTTAGGTAGGCTAGCGATAAATTACATTTTATTAATTTGGAAATATCTACGGCTTGGAGTAACTTTATGTGTCTTTTGAGGTAAATTAGGCTTGTAGGTGGCATTTTAATTCTTTTGGAGAAGTAATTGCTTCTTGATTTATGCATTCGAAGCACTCCTTCTTGATGATACGTACGTTTGGTGGCTTTAACTACGGTTAGGCCTTGGATTTGGCTTTTAGGCCTTTCACTTTAATCGTTGTTAGTCTTTTTGTCCTTTTGCTAACTATTTTAACTTTAACACATCTATCTTTAAAGCTGTGCTTTGTCCTCGTAAACCATTGATTAAGTACTTTATCTTCTAGCTTTTGACTTAACCTTTAATATTTATCCTTTCCTCTTGTTGTACGAGGTGTTTTGGTCTGTTGGAGGGGTTTCAATACACGGTCAATGTTCATGAGAGCACGGTCACTATTGAATCTTGGACCTATCATTTCCCATTGCATTCTGCGGAACCAGGGATCGCCACCCTCCCGGCTCACGCTTAATTTTGCGTAGGAGGGCATATGAAACTATAGGCCACCATTAGCTTTATACAAAGAGCAAAAACAATTATAAAACACACGCATTTTTGGATAAAAAGCTGCGATCGGAGGTTTTGGGATGGTGGAGGAGCGATTGCGAGAGGAGGGGATTATGCGGAGGAAAGGATTTCATGTGAATTTGTACGGAAGCTGACTATAGCATCATTTCTCACCTTAGCTGTAGTTCATTGATTGCTTTTATGGCTTTGGGCTTACATTCTCTGAGACTTGGAAAAATTCACTAAAAAACGATGTTAAAAAATCCCCATACGCGGTTATGCCCAGACTTTTCCACATGTATACGCGAGTCTTTCCACGTATGCCATTAAAATCATTAAAAAATAGTAAAATTCTGTTGGTGAGTTGATATGGTTGCTGCGTGGTTCAGCCACCCGACACGTAGCCTTGTTTCCAATTTGTTAGGAAACTACTTTCGAGGGAGTATAAAAAGCCCCTCGTATTGCATGGCCTAAGGAGAGAGAGGGTGATATTATGCTGTTGTTGGTATTCCCTATCCAGAGTACGGGTCCCGTGCCTCCTGCGCCTAGCTCATTACGGGAAACCTTTGTTTCTGAGAGATGTCATCTCTTTATATGTCTCTCGTATGCACCGATTGGGAAGGAATCTTAGCGAGGCAAGGGTGGGACGGATCGGACGACGGTGCACTCGAATATCGTGGAAGGATTCGGGTGATCTTTCCTTGTTCATTTACCGTACATCTTATTTATAATACGGAAGGAACCATCTTCATTCTAAGAAATATACGTGTTGGTATTCCGGCTTGCACTTATGTGAAATATTGTTATTTAAGCATTCATTATGGTTTATCTAACGTTTCATATGGATTTCACTAACATTTAGAGTATATATGATGTACAACCGGTCCTTAGGTACTTGTATCTTCTTGTCTTTCGGGTTAAGAAGAAGAAGGGTTCACGGGGGTTCCAGACCCCCGTGAGATGCAACTTCAGCAGTAGGACCTACGGGTAACCCTCGATCTACTCTGTCTAATTTTCATGAACATGTATGGTTGTGTGAGTCCTTCTTAAGTAGCATGCCTTGCTACGTGAGTTTAAATATGACAAACCTCTGAGGTGATTTTCTGAAACGAGCCAGCGACTCCTTTGAGGATAGCATTCTTGTGATTCCCCTATTGGGTGGTTTCGGTGTTTGATAGGTTTCCAACGATTTTAACTTTTATTTCCGGTCCAGTTTACTCTTTCTCTGTCGAGTGAAAGTCCTGGTTTCTTCTTATCCGGAGCTTGATCCTTTTGTTTTTTCATTATTTACCTTTATATATGCACTTTCTTGCACGGTCGCGTGTACACGCAGAAGTTTGTCTAAAGGGGTTGTGTGTACGTGTTTCCTTTAACACGATCGCGTGTACACGCTTGTTGTGCGGCATAAGGGTGCATATACCTAGGCGATTTTGAAATTTTGGATTTCTTGGCTTTTAGGCCCTTTGTCTATAGAGACACCCATTCTGCCCAGTGTCTTTATACCCTCTAGATTGTGAAGAAAGTGGTCTTTGGTCTTTTTCTCTCTTTTTTTGATTGCGAAAACTAGTCTTTTTGGAAAAGTGTTGTTTCTTGTGCGGCATCTCTAGTTTGAGTACAAGATCTCTTTACGGGGATTCTTGGTTGTTACGCTTCCTTCGAATAGAGAGCTCCACTGCTCATTGCTCTTTCCTATCTTTGTGTTTTGCTTTGCGCTACGATTTTTGCCCATTTCTTGGTTGGTTTTCTTGAAGTTCGGTTAGCTGGGTCTTGTTGCAACTTTTGAAGAGTCTTTCTTGGTTCTTTGAAGTTTTTGTTTGCAGCAAGGTTATTACTGTTCTTCTGGTACAAGAGTGGTGAGTTTTCTTGTCTTCTTTTTCTCATATTGATCTTGCTACTAGTTAGCCCTATAAGATTTGGAGCATTTTTTTGAAGTTTTTCTTGAAATTCGGTATTGTTTGGCTTGGGGATTTTATAGTTTCACTTGGTTTTTCGAACTCTTTTTATAAAGCAAAAGCTCGAAAAAACATTTTTGCTTTGTTGTTTGCTTTTGTTTTTGCATTTTGTTTCGTTTCTTTGTATCTTTTGAAGCTTTGTTGAGGTTTCTTGCCTTTGGATTTTGGCTTGATTTTGGAAAGGAATTTGTCATTGATTTCTTCCTCTAGTTTTTTAAGCGTTTTTGGTGTCTTCATATTAAGAGTTCTTGATTTTGGGAACTAGCTTTACGGACAACCAAAAAAGAGATAAAGCGAAGGACTTTAGGAAATTTCACTCTTGCTTTAGGAGATTTTTGCATCTTAGGATTTGCATGCTTGTAGTGATTTGCATCGGTGCACTTAAGCATTTAGTCATTTTCATAGTTTTTGTGAGTGTGAGTTTGCTATACGAAAAAAGAAAAATACAATTTTTAATCTACTGCGTAGAACTTTGTGTAGAAGTTGCTTTTCATGAAAGACAATAAGCTGCATTTGCATGTGGTTGGTTTTATTAATTTCTTTCTATGTCAAAACATCATAAGTTTCATTTCATCCTTTGACTTAACATGTTCATCCCATTTAAAATAGCGATATAATTTCGGAAATCAGCTGGCAAGTTTTCTAAGTGTCGTACACCAACTAGCTGGGTTGTAGGGCCTTGGATTAGGTGAGTGGAGAGTTAACTCTCGAGGCCGCTCAAACAGAAACATAGAAAGTTGGGGTAATTGAGCGAAATCCCGACTCGGGTTAGGTGGACACAGAAGAAACTCTCCTCCAAAGAGTCAGCGAGGGAAGTGAAAGGCGAGAAGAGGGATACCCCCCCTCTCTTATTAGATAGATACGACCTCGAGGGCAATTCGCAGAAGCTTCGACATGGATTGGTGCCCATAGTTGCCACTCTAGGTTCCACACGAGGTGACTACGGGGGAATACCGTGGTACCGGCGGAACATCGTGTCACTTTCGGTACTTACGAGGGTGCCCTTACCGAAGCTGGGTGCTTGAGCGAAAGCAAGGTTTGTCGTTGGAAGGTGCGGCCATGTTGTTTCTAATACCTTCGCTAGTGAGCACAGTAGTAATTATCTGAGGCACTTTCGAGGTCCTGTATTTCGCTTTCTCGTATTTTGGTGTCGGTCCTAATCACCGAATGCAAAATACTGCGAAGAAATTATTTGCTTGATTGTATCTCGGGGATTTTCTTATAGTGAGTGCTCTTTGCTCCTAGCTTTTCTTTTCACTTTTTTTGAGTCTAATTTAAAATCTATAAAGTAGGTCGAAATCGTCGATCGAGGAGAATGCGGGGTTGTCTCCCAGGGGCGAGCCTTCTTCGAAGGCGTAGGAGTGATTTTAGCAGTGGTTACCACCACCATCGACATCGACGTAGTGAGAGAGATCCTCACAGTCTGAAAGGTGCTATGGGCGGCGATTACGGTGTTGGTTGAGAGGGACGATGGCTCACCTCGCGAGTTTTGTTCCTCGGGGAAGAAGATTTTCAAATCGAGGAATTACCGAACACTCACAGCTCAAGTCCATCTCCTCTTCCTCTGATTGTCCATTCGTTGTTCAATACCTTCGGACACGAGTCGAGAGGAAGTAGAAGATCCTCTGGTATTATTCATACCTTTCGATAGCACGGCCCGGGAACGCGGCTTCTGCTTTGTCGATCTTTGCGAGCATTCGAGACTCTTGTTTTGTTGAAGGAGAGACACTATTTAACTTGTCTTCGATTGCTTCTAGTCTTCTTTGTGTTTGACTCGGTTTCACCCAAGCACATGCTTCTCTTTACGGTCCCTTTTGTCGGAATGCCCACTAGTGGGATTCGCTTCTTTTTCCTTTTCCACATTTCTTTGCGGTCGGATCTCACCATGTCTTCCATGGCTAGTGTATCGACTTCTTTTCAAGGGTTCCCCTTTGGAAGGCGGGCACATTCCTAGTTCCAATCCTTCTTTAGGGTCCTTTAAATTTGCTTCTCAAACCAAAGTTTCAATCCTTGGTACGGAGGTCGGTCGACCACTTTTGCGAGGATGGAACCACATATTCATACGGTGGGGCGAGGGACGGTTTTACGGCGGTGCGAGGGAATACTTCTTTTCCTTCATCGAGTGCTTGCTCGGTCTTTTCTCCTCTTTCTGATAGCTTGGAACCCCTATCGGGGGACTTTCCTATTCATTTCATACTTGAGCGGGGGGCGGTACGGGCTTTGGTAACTGCGTTGGGAGGAGGTTCTTCTCCTTTTTCTACGAGTCCTTTTGTGGCCTGGTGCCTCATCAAATCCAGTGTTTCGAATGTATGGAATCCATCCCATCGAGGGTGGAATCCTCGAGGCTGCGCCTCGCTTACCTTTTAAACGCGTTAAACTTACGAGATGTAGCAGTTGACTAATGATGGGTCGTTGTAGTCGAGGTGGCCTCTGGGTTCCCCACCAAACTTCCTTGAGACATTCCAAAGTTTGAAGGTAAGAATGGAGGAAGATCCGGTGAAACCACATTACTACTTTCCATTTATGGTGTTCTTCGAACTCACGATCGATGATTCGATTAGGTTGAAAGTTGTTCAACGCACCCTAGCGGAAATTCGCAAATGGTATATTGAGCTAAGCGAGAGGCAGGTTTTGCGCATTTCGGAAGCGGCCCCATTACCATTTCTAAACCATTTTCGATTTATGCGATGTGGTAGCCGGGATACGAACTCTAGCTAATTTGTAAGCGAGACGACGCAACCCACATTTACCGGTCACATTTGGGAATGGAGGAGAAGGAAGAGGCTTATTAAGCTCATATTCCGGTGAATTCCTTTCGGAATGGTTTTATGAAATCACTGTGAGTGAGATGTTCAAGATGTATCCCTCTCGGTGTTTGGGGAGCGAGGCCATTTGGACGCGAGCGAGAGTTGATATATTCTCCGTGCGGGGTCCTTCACAAGTATCTGCTCAATGCTCCTCACTCAATTAGGTTATCTAAAACTAAGCCTGGTCCTCACGGTGACGGAGTGATTGGATCGATCAATAGTGGTGCGACGATACTGCTTACTCAACTCCGGCGATTGTCTTTGCAATCTTCTCCTTACGAGTCGAGTTGTGCCTGCTTGGGTCATCACCTTCCAGGTCTTTGTCCATAAATTCTGTCCAGCTTGATCCCAAGGAAATCAACAATCGAAGGGAAGAAGAAGGACGAAATAATAAGAAAAAGTGAAGCAGGGAAAGGGTAATGCGAATAAAACCAACGAGCATGTTGGTGAGGGTAAAAAAGGAAAGGAAAGTGAAGTTTCCATGCGAGTTATGTGCGGAGACCATCTTACGCACCTTTGCCCTAAGGTCGGGATGCGCATCGCTTGTTAGCCCAACGGGGGTTCTTCTAGTTCCCGAAATTTGTGTTAACTAACCCCTTTTCCCCAAGGGCAACGGTCGGTTGTTGGCGCGAACCAAAATCCTAGGGCTTCCTGCGGGGGCACCCGGGGAAGGGAAATTCCGCCGAACATTTTCATGATGAGTGCTCACGCGGATATCGCTACGAGATCCAGTGATTATGGCAAGAAAGAGTCTTCGAGAGCTAAGGATACTCCACAGTGCTCACCGAGCCACTTCACATTAAACCTACTAATGAGTCTATGCCTCGGATGCCCAAAGCATCTTCTAGCGATCGACGATTAATCCGTCTTAGGGCTACCCGAACTACTCGATTGTGAAGATGCGGCGCGAGCCCTTGTGCGCGCATGTCGGCTTTGGGGTACTCCGGTCTTGTCGGCTCGGGGGGCGGTGCTTTGCTCCTTGCCATTTGGGGCTATTGATCCAAAAATTCTCTTAAATTTAACGTGCCAGTGACTAATTTAAGGAAGAGACTTCTCCATCTGTAGCTTTTCATATTAAATCATCATACGGAAGTGTAACATCTTTCGGACGGTCATTGGTGAGGAGCTTCCCTGTCGTGATGTCTCTCACATGTTGGAAGACAATTGGATCTCCCAAAGTTGTTCCGCTCTACACTCTTACGAGGCGGTCGGTGGGTCTCACGAGGCCCCATGGTATTGTCCCGACTTTGCCCATACGTGTTGGGGCGGCATCGGTAGAGGTTGAGGTAGTGGATGCGAAGCTTGGACTGCAACCTTCTGGTGGGGCTTGGATTTGTAGAGATGGATGCCATTGCATCCTCATTATTCCGGATACTATGTTTTCCCCCGAAGGAGGATTATTCTGGGTGGATCAGGCGGAGTACATCCTCTGTCGAACCGAATTTCTTGACTCATCTGTTCCTAAGTTGTATAATTCTAAGGCGCTTTGTTGAGGAAATTTAGGGTTGGAATGTATTCTTCCTTGATTGGTACTTTCTATGTTCACTCCTCCTATGGTTCATATTAATGCTATTTCATCCTCAAGCTCTCACTCTTCGAAGAGTTCTTCGAACTCATTATTTTTCGGACCCTTAGACCTTCGCTTCTACGCCACATTAGCGGAAGATCAAGTGGGTGGAATGGAATTTCTTTTTGTTTTTGCAGCAGGCGAGATTGCATGTCGGTCTATTGTTGACTGCGAATCCGTACGGCTCCTCTGTCATAGGAAGGTTGGATGGAGATGTGGCTCACGGCTTGGACACTTAGTTCTTCTTAACGAGTTGCCTTGATACCACTCTTCCATCGAAGAGGCCATCATGAAGCCATGAATGGTATAGATAGGCGAGTAGGATGATTTGCATCATCGGTCTTACTTTTACGACTTGAGTGAATTTTAAACAAGTTTCCCAAGTCCTCCATCTCCTGATCTTATTCATGAGTCTTGAACCCTTTAGCACCAACACGGGTTTATGCTGAAGGAACATCGTTGTGATCTCTCCTACTATCTTGGTGAACATTTCCGAGGATCCCAATATTGTCGAGAATGTCTTCATCGGAGCTTAATGTTCCGTGAGGGGTTCAAGTTACTGCGACTCTTTAAAGAGTATGGGGATGTATTCGCTTGGTCTTATGAGGAAATACCGGTATAGACCCATCTCTTGTCCGACGCAGGATCGAGACACTTAAACGCTAAGCGGGAAATTGAGCAAAAACTTCGTTAGGTCGATCCTAGAAGCGGCCCGACTATCGAAACACAAGGTTGAAAAAGCTGGCAAGGCGAGTTCATTTTCCTTTGTTCCTTTGTTGAATGGGTTTCGAGCCGTTCCCATAGATAAAAAGCGAACGATTCGAGTTTGCATCGATTTCGGAGACCTAAATAAAGCATGTCCTAAAGATAATTACCCCACACCATTTATTGATCGGATACGTTGTTAGTGTGCGGTAATGGGAATTTTCTCCTTCATGGACGGTTTCTCCGGATATAATCGGTTACTGTCCCGAATCCTGAAGATCGGCCCTTAAGGCTTCTTTTATTTGTCCTTGGGGTACATTTGCATACAAGAAGATGCCTTTTGGTCTTAAAAATGTTGGGGCTACCTTTCGGCGGGCCATGTCATATGCCTTCCACGACATCGAAAAGATTATCGAGGCATATTTGGATGATTTAGGCGCTTATTCTCGAAAGAGGATGGATCATCCTACTCACCTACGGCAAATATTTGAATGATATGGGTTCTATAAGATTAGATTGAATCCCAAGACAAGTGCGTTTTCGTGGTTACATCAAGTCCGGTTGTGGGATTCATTGTGTCCCGAGAAGGATTAGGGTAGATCCCTTCGAGTTTGAGGCAATACTTAGGATTTGCCTCCCCGAATCTCATCACGTCGACTTCAAGTCTCTGAGGAAAGTCTAATTTTCTTGATTTATTGTAAATTGTCTTTGAAGTTACAAAGGGATTGTGAGATTGTTGAAGAAGGGAGTTCCATTTCTTTGGGAAGAGTTGGCTCAACACTCGTTGATGCTTTGAAAAAACGATGAAGCCTCTACTCCTTTATTGAGTCCACAGTTACTAGGGGATTTCCTTTTGTGTACGGCAGCAACGAGAATCTGCCATCGGTATGATTGCGGTTTTAGGAGGATGATGTGTACGAGCATGTTGTATACTACCTTGGTTGAGGCTTGGTAGGACACGAACTGCGGTACACTCACAGTAGAAAAGTTAGCTTTCGCCGATTCATCGTGCGACGACTCCCGACGATACATTGTTCTTCGAAAAACTTGTGTTTGTGACAATGAAAATCATTTCAGTTTGTCCTTAGTGAGCGAGTGATTGGGGGCAAATACGATAGATGGATTGTGATTTTACGGAAATTTGATCTTGATTTTATGTACGCAGTCCGAGAAATCATTGGTTTTACATCGGAATTGATCTCGAGTTTGCTGCACAACCAGGAGGGAGATGATCTATGATGAATCCTTTTCCCGAATGAACATTTGTTTCTTGTCTCTTCACGAAGTCCTTGAGCACGGAGATATCATTGTGTGTCTCCCGGAGACTACGAAGTTTCCCTCTGCTTTTCGAAAGATGGGCGTTGTAAGTTGCGTCATAGCCGAAAATTATTTGATTATTGCGGTGCTTTGTACGGTACGGTGGGTTCAATCCTGAGACGTTGTGACTTTCGAAGAAGGCGAGGCTGTCTTGGGAATGATTCCCACGATGGAGGCTTGTGGAATTCATTGTAACTGAGCTTGCTACGACTCAAAAATATTTTGCGTGCGGATACTTTTGGCCCTCGATTTTCGAATTGTATGGAGGCGGTCAAAAAGTGTCTGTGTCAAGTTTATACTTGAAAAATGCGCGCTCATCCCAGCTACGCACTGGGTCATTACGCGGTCCCTTTACAAAGTGGGGTATTGATTATACTACTTGTAACCATGTGACTAAGAGTCCTGAAGTACATTATTGTGGCAGGTAGACTGCTTTACGAAGTGAGTGGTATACCTATGTAAGACAGTGTGGTGAGGCTGGCTAACATCGCCTGCTTAGGGTTGTCGCTCGTTTTGAGCCCCATTCCTAGAGAGATTGTCAATGATCATGGCCGGTCATTTTCAAAAATAGTATGATGGGCGAGTTGGCTCTCAAATTGGGTTTTAAGTAAGGAACATTCATCTCAACATTGTCACTGGCTTGTTGGGCAAGTGGGCGAGTGAATAAATCCTTGAAGACAATTCTTCGAAAGGACAGGTGATAATAGATCCATTTGTCATGTGCTGTATCTGCACTTTGGGCATACGGACGTGGGTGAAAACTACAACTGACTTACTCCATTTTGACTGGTGCACGGTGGAATCCCGGTATTTCCCATTGAATGCGAGATTCCTTCTCTTAAGTTAGTTGTTGAACTTCTTCACGACACTTGTAGTCTTCGAAGAACGGCTCCTTCATGGAACATCTCGATGGCGGCGTCGGGATGCGCCACGATGAATGAAGCACATAAAAAACGAGTTAAAGTTCGGTACGATAGGCGGTCAGCCCCGGGGTTTTTCGGAAGGTGACCTTGTCTTGGTACATGCCCGAAAAAGATGCCCTAGAAGCGGAAAGTTTAAGTCTATGTGGTATAGCCCCTTTATCGTTAAAAAGTCCTTAAGAAAGGAGCGTGTTTAAATGGCAACAAGAAACGATGGAAAGGGCCTCCTGAAACATCTTTCTGATCCTAGTTGGAGAAGGCAGTCACCTAAACTAGGTGGGGACCACACATGTGATTTTTGTCGAAAAATATATTTTTTGAACTATGTCTGTTTTTAGGCCTTATGGGGCATGGTCCGAGAGATTACCGAGTATGTTATTCTTGGAGTATTGGTCATGTTGGTAAAAATAGATGGACCTCTATTTTTGGACCTATGGGTGAAGAGGTCGAAGTCTATTTTTAGGCCTTTATCCTAAAAATAAAAATCCAGATATTATTAGCTCTTAATAATATTTGGACTATAAACTTGTTATCTTATTCTCTTGAAGCACTTGGGTTTGAGTGCACGGATGTGGCACATGCGGTGACGAAGGAAATGCGCTTTTCCTCGAGTTTAAGTGAAGCTATTGCATGAAGACTTCGGTTCAGAACTCATCGACGGTTGGTGGAGAGTTGATTGAGGAAGTTAGTGGAGTTGTATTCGGTTTAACTAATCTAAACATAGTTGAGCTTTTTGTATCCAAAGTTAACTAATAGATGCAATTAGCATTGAGAGTGGTGTGAATTAATTATTAATTAATTCACTAATTATAAACTCATAAATCAACTAAAGAATACATCGATTAAGCAAATTGCATGGAGAGTTTCGGTGGAGACCGATTACGAGAAATAGGTGAAAGAGCGAGTTAACTATCGATTTGTGACTATCTTGTTGCTATTTGCAACACACGGATAGGTGGAGTAATCAATGAGGATTGTGCGGTTCAATCTAGGTGGTTTATACATGTGAGGGCCATCCCTTGCTTGGCACCAAACACAATTGGGGTTAGCTATCAAGTGGCCAAAGGTTGGAGCATGAGTTTTGCTAGATATTTAGCTTGATAGTGTGTAGCAAGGGAGGTAGTGCATGAGAGCTTGCAAAGAAACTTTGTCTTATGATTGTTACATGATCTCCACTTGACATGTATAATATACGGAGATAGTTGGGGGTTTTCAGCTTTAAGCTTTCCCATGAAATACGTGTTCATATGTGTGAATTTTTATGGCTTTAATGTGTGCATCTTCGATTGATTTTATTTTACGCATGTGATGATCAATGGTAGAAGAGATTCTGTATGCATGAAGCTAAAATAGTGTGTCGATCGGGAGAATCTCGGTGGATAACATATCGGTTATTCAAATTTCTACGGACGTATACCTTGGTTGATTTCGAAGGCAGGTTTCGGAACCGGGAAATAGGCTCTAATAAAAAATTATTATGCCTAGGCTTTGGCACAGCATGTTGCTTTTGTATATAGTAGTTTTTGCTTTGTACATATTACGGTTGATTTTCGATATTTGATGAGTTGATGATGTTTTTGATAAAGCACAGCGAGTTGTGTCGGATGTCATGAGTCACTTTGGTTTCGCAGGTGGTGCTAGTAGACACACCGGAACTTAGCTTACTGCGGCTTGGGTGTCGTATCCTTCCGATCGGTTGTTAGTATCGAGAAAGTGCATTGGTCCTGCTTCCAATAATATAGCGAGAATACTGCTGTCGTTTGTTTATCTACTCTCGGAGGCAATATCTTTGGGTGTTGATTCATTGGTAATTTTTCTTGGACTCTCGGTTGGTGGTGTCGCGGTTGAACAATACTTATCGATTTCGAGACCCATTTTTATTACGGTTGTTCTGTAGAGGTACGTTTGTTGCAAAGATCATTTTCAATTTTTAACTGCATTCCATGTTCTCCGGTGACAATTGGTTGGTAGTGCATTAGCTAATCAAGCAATTGATTGGCATATTAATCATTCCATACAATAAAATTTAATCATCGAAAACATCATACATTTTGATACATTTGTCACATCACATCAAATATCGATGTATATATATCATCGGTGTTCAAAAACTTTACAAAATTTGGATCCATAAGGTTATACAAAAATTTGGGCTTCTTCCGATCATGTTCGGTCTCAAAAAAGAATATACGGTCATCGATACATAATATCTGTCTACTCCCTGGGGTCCTGTGATCGTGTTCACATGGGGAAAACGTGACCGTGGGTGGCAACTCGGCCCGAATAACCATACCCGGAGTCTCGGGGCACTCCTACCACCCATCTGCGGATGGCTTAGAGCGAGATCTTCCACGGCGACCATGGGTATTTGGCGAGTTAACCCCTCCAAGTTCCTGCGCACGGCTGGAGGTCTGTACGAATCACGCATGTCTGTTTCGCCCTGCCGACGCTTGCTTGGCGCGGAAACCCTCGGTCGGCGGTCAATATGCATTTCATGATCATGTTTGCATTATGGGTCATTATGAATCCAATCAAAAACATGTTTGTTTTCATTTTCATACATATTTGAAAAAATCCAAAAAATTATATAAGTCAAAAAATTTTTGCAAACTTGCGTTTGTGCCCCATGCGTGCACGGTGGAAGAACAAGATACATGTCTCCACGAAGTCCATCCCGGCATAGGGATAGTCGTCCACGAACGATGATTTGCTCTCCCCACAAAAGGAAGAACTCATCATCCCAAGTGGTTCGGGGAACTTCACTTCCTTCTAATCTCTTCCATCATGTCACTTCGATGGGAGAATTCTTGGGTCTCTCGGTACTTTGATGGTAGAGATAACTTGCGTTCTCAATGTTTTGGTATCTTCTCGAAGAAGAATGTCATCAAGGGTGTACGCGTATCCAAAGTGTTTTGTCTTTGCTTGGCGGATTATGAGGTCCAATTTTTGCTTCATCGTCGATAATAAGTGTGCACCAATCATACACATGAGTCGAGCATTCCCGCTGTATGCTTGCTGGCATCTTTCGGACGCTTTGATGTGAGAGGCGGTCCACGCCACTCACCCCGATGGTGAAAAGGAGGATTTTCATGTGAGAAAATACCTTAAATATTTAATTGCAATATAAGTTCCAACTTTTCTTGAGACCCTCTACGCAATACACGTGGACATAATCTTCACAGTTGGCCCTCCCGAGGGCTTCCGTCTTAGTCTACGAGGTTCCCCCCTCACGGGAGAGTCCAATGATAAAATATATGTCTTCCACTTCAATGTGTGCGGCATCGATCTATCATAGAGCGAGTCCTCTTAGGTTCCCAATAATTGACGAGCATTTCTATGGCCTGGACATTGCTTTTTCATATTTGGCATTTGAAAAAATTTGAATAATCGCAATTCGAAGAATATTTTGCGATGCTCGATCTTGCATGACCTCTTGATCGGTGCCTTATGTTCACGCTCTCTCCATGAGATTGTCATCTGGCTCGAGGTCAATAAATCCTTGATTAGCCACGCTTTCATTTGGGCCTACGCATACGCGATTTCTTTATGCAGGTCGCGTGTATGTGCGACTTTCTGTTACTGTTTAGCGTGTCCCTGTCGAGCAGCGTTTTTAGAAGAGGGTTTTTGTGGTAAAAATCACTAAATTTTAATTTGTAAACGAGACAAAAATGATTTGAAAGGATGATTGAGGAGCTTACTGACAAATTCGGTGCGATTCGACGGTCGATTGCTCTGATTTGACGAAAGAGTTTTTTGCTCCCGAAACCTTTTTTCCAAATCAGCAATGTAATAATGAACCAAACATGAGGTAATTTGTCTACCTTTATGCCTAAAAGTTGAAAATTTTCGCAAAAAATTGTTGTGCTTATTTTTTCGATCTATCTTAAGTTGCATAACCGGATGCTTGGAAGTGCCCGATTTGGTATGTTTTCGGTATATTTTGACGGAATTTGAGATTTTTCCGGTTCTTTGATCCATGATTGCGACTTGTCCACGAGCGGGTATATGATCTTCTTGGCATATAGGTTAGGAAAATCACTTTACTGCTGCATCTTGCATTCTAGCCTTCATGCGATCACTTGCCATAGGGTCGGTCCCATCACGCCATGACTATTATACCCATTTCACTGCGCCAGTATTCGTCATGAATTGGTGGTAGAGCCTTCCTTTACATGGGCTTCCTAGTTGGTTCCTCGCTATCACTTGTTGCCCATCTTGCGTTTTATGTGAGCTCGGGAGCCCTCTTTAGTCACCTTGTGACTTGTGTGTTGAAGCTTCATTCTTCTTCTTCCTCTTTGTCATTTTCGCTGTTACCCTAGGGCTACAGTGTCGTTAAGTTATTGCGCATTGCATATTGGCTACTTGTTTGTCACGACGCTGGCCGGCTTCATTTGGACTCGATGTTCCAAGCCAACTTTGACCTTGGCTATGTGTTACCAAGTTAACCATTACATGCACTTTAGCTATCACGAGCTTGGCCCCTTTTGCCATGGATGGAACAGTGTACGGGTATCGCTTACCGATTTCCACCACCTTGCATTGAGCATGGGATTATTCCAATCCCGAGGGAACTGGTGCATACGATTTTTGATACTCGTTCTATCCATTGTACCATAGCATTCTTTTATTCTTTTTCGAGCTTATTATATGAAAAAGACAAAAAAAATCAAATATAAAAAAAAAGAACGGGAACGGGATGTATCTTCGTTGTTTTGATGGCGATGCTGATGGGTTTGTCGCTTGTGAACAAAGCACATATGCTTATATATTTCCTTCATTTGGGATGGTTTTTAGTTTTGACCTAGAGTTCAGCCTTTACCTTATTTCTTGTCGGTCCTCCCCTGGTTGGTTATCTCTTCCAATCATATGGAGAGTTTGTTACGCCTCTTTTGCATAACGGACTTATACGGTGTCACTTTTACGCCATGGTCATCACGACTTGTGTTTTTGTTCGAGGAAGTCTAACTTGGAAGTCGGCCATTGCGGTGTCTCTTGACTCATTATTTAGTCGGCCTTCCGGTCTTGTCGATGTCTTGTTCTATCACATGATTTTGGTCTTACGCTCGTCTTTGGTTTGAAAGGAGTCCCCATTGACTTCCTGCGGCGGAACATATGTATAGAAGCTACGATATTGCTGCGAGAGCAAACCTAGAGCCGCACCTAGCCTGTTCCATCATTGATAGGTGACCTTGTGCTCGGCATTTGATCGCTCATTGTGGGTCTTTGGTGAGTGGTTTCCTTTGTGTTTAGCGACAACACACATTATCACACTTGGGATTGCGTACGATACCTTGATTTCCATTTGACCACATCGGTGGATATCTCGCCTGCTGTGTCGACTTTCATTATTGGTTGGTTTAGAGGGTTTCTTAGTGCGCTAGCTTCATCTTGTGCATGTCGGAAACGTACTTTGGTTTTTGGTTTCATCACTCTACTTCGTCCAGGTTCCTTCGTCTTGGCTGTGGGTTACACTGCGTGCGGAACGTGTGGGATGCCTTAATGCCTTCCTTCCAGTAGGATCTTTTCCCATCGACTCGACTCGTTGCTCTTTGAAGATAAGGTCTGGAGTCTTTTTGTCGGTCTGTGGGGTTTGTGGTCATCGGTGGCGGACTCTTCGCTATCGACGGTGGGGATTCATCATTGCCTCCCAGTTGGTAGATTCTTTCAAGTGTTCGACTTCCAACTCATTCATTCACACTTGTCGGTTGTGCGGGGCACCTTGACACTCATTTTCGTTATTGGTGGGTTGTCTCGCGTTGGTTAATGGTATACATCATTGTTGGTAATCCAACGATTTCTCACATAGTCGACTTGACTCATTTTATTCCCATTGTGTAGAAAATTGTGCCATAGTGATCGGTGAAGACCTCGGGTTGCATCGACATTTCTCGGTTCACTTTTGACAGCGGTCCATTCGGTTGCCCGGTGATGCGCGTCCACACTTATATGTTGCGATTTGGTACTAGCATCTGTATGTTGGCTCACGAGTTGCATGATTGTACGGAATTGTTCCCATATCTGTGATTCGGTGCACTTGGAGAGATTCGATTACTTATGTGATCGAGACATCCGGTTGCACCATCCTTGATCGACTTTATGTTGATGCTTGGACATTGATTAGGACTTATGTTCCGGGCCATGCTCGGATGATTCATTGTGTACTTTCGGTTCAATATACTTGTATACATATTGGATCCTATTGATGCTACATATGATGTGTTTTTGGTGAGCATGGGTATACATATAAACGCAGAGTTGACTCTCTATTTTCTTTCATTGGTTTTGGCGGTGAAATACGGTGAAGTCCTCTCTTGTCCTTGCGAAGTTATTTCTGTGTGCATAATACATTTCGGCCATCATGTACCCCTTCGACCTCACATGTTAGGGGGCATACATTGTAGCATCATTTCTCACCTTCATATGATTCATGATTGCTTTTATGGCTTTGGGCACCCATTCCTAGAGACTTGGAAAAAATTGCTAAAGCAGTGTTAAAATCCCCATACGGTTGTACCCGAGACTTTTCGCGTGTATACGCGGAATACACGAACTTTTACTGCGTATGCCATTAAAATCATTAAAAAATATATTAAAATTCCCTATTTTGAAAATTTTGGTTGATGGTTACTCTATTAGTTCAACCACCCTAGAACGTGACCATTGTTTTATTTGTTGAAACTACTTTGACGAGTATAAAAGCCCCTCATGTGCATGGCCTAAGGGAGAGAGAGAAATTATTGATATTATACTCTTGGTGGTATTCCCTATCCAAGTACGAATTCCTTACCTCTGCACTTCCCGATTCATTACAAAAAACCTTTGTT
Source organism: Pinus albicaulis (assembly GCA_034641835.2). Classification (NCBI taxonomy): domain Eukaryota; kingdom Viridiplantae; phylum Streptophyta; class Pinopsida; order Pinales; family Pinaceae; genus Pinus; species Pinus albicaulis. Next base: position 107,955 of record JAXQQM020082730.1, read on the forward strand.
TTCACAGAATGCTCATCTCTTTATATGTCATCTCGTATGCACCGATTCGGAAGGAATCTTAGCAAGGCAAGGGTGGAGCGGATCGAGACGACGGTGCTCGAAGATCATGGAAGGATTCGGTGATCTCTCTTGTTCCATTGCCTTTGTACTATTTATAATATAGAAGAACCATCTTGTTCTGAAATATCGTGTTAGTCAATAAAGCTTGCATATGTAGAGAATATTGTTATTTAAGCATTCATTATGGTTTATCTAACGTTTCATATGGATTTCACTAACATTTAGAGTAGATATATGTTGTACAACTAGTCCTTCGTGCTTGTATCTTTTTTCTTTCGAGTTAAGAAGGAAAAGGGTTAACTGAGGTTTGGACCCAAGTGGGATCTGCCTTGCTTCAACGTAGTAGGACCTACGAGTAACTTCCTCGATCTACTCTATCTAATTTTCATGAACATGTATGGTTGTATGTGGGTGTGCCATTAGCATGCTGCTGCGCGGAAGTTTAAACCCAACAAACCTCTAGGGTGATTTTCCACGAAACAAAACGGGCGATTTGAATATTGGCGTGGAAAAAAAGGTGGTTTGGGGCTTCAAGGGTGGTATTTGCGAGAGGACCAGTAGTAAGTGGCTTTGGCCATTTTGGATGCAATACCACACGGATGGTGATCGTGTCCTTCAAAACCACTTTTTTCGCATTGAAAATGCACGTTGTCTTGTTTGAGATAAATGAGCACGATATTTGATCGGGGACGGGTTGGATGCAGAGAGCCGGATCAATGGTGGAGAGGACGCGATCGGTAGATTTGATCAGCCAAATGGTTGGTGGACCGATGGGTGACGACCAATTTTTCGGGGGTGGAAAGGTTGATCGAAAATTTGGGTTATTTTTTACAACGAAAGGATTTAACGGTGGTCGTTGGATCACAAGATCAACGACTACGATGTGTTTATGAAGAGGTATGGGCGAGGGTGGTCGGGGGAAGGATGATGGTTGGGGCGTGATCACGGGTGGATTGTCGGGATTGAGGGTTGAGATTCATCGAGGAATATGGTGTGAGAGGAATGAAATAACAAGGAAGGGGCTAGATAAGGCGTGGAAAGAATTTACGAAGAAAGGAAAGGGACGAGGGCTAAAAGGGATTTTTAGGCTTAGTCCCTTGTTTTCGAGCCTCGATCACATAGAAAGAAATTTGGGGCTTAATACCAATGGGGCTTAAGGCCTAACTTTAAAAAAGTCAGAGAAAAGACCTAAAAAGTGGGTTTTTTAGATTTGTTAGAGGTTGGAAGTAGGATAAAAGGGTGATTAAAACCATTTAAAGGGGTTTATAAGGTTTTTAAAGAGTTTTTTGGGGAAATGAAGGTAAGAAATGGGGTTTTAGAGGAATAGATGAATGTTTGGGGTAGGTGAGGATGAGTGACAAATGGAGGGATTTTGGAGAATTTAAAATGGAGATGGTAGAAAGAGGGCTTGAAAACAATTTTTATTTGAGTCGGTAGGATAACTTGGGATGGATTTGAATGAAGATATTTGGTAGATGAGTAATTATTTGAAGATAATGAAACAAAGGGCTTTCGAAGAACTCACGATATTTTCACAAAATTTTGTTTCTTGAAAGCTAAGAAATCTTTTTTAGCCATCATGAGATATAACGAGAATTTATAAATGGGCTAACGGTGGCTCACAACAGGGAGGGCACGACTCCTTGGAGGTGTCGAACCTCGGAGGATAAATCTCTAGAAAGTAGACCGGTGCCTTGTGTTTTGCGCACTTTGACAATCTCCTTTTCTTTGATGATCATCTTGCTTAAAAAGATGATACTGTAATATCATAATCAAATGGTTTTTTCTCTCAAACTTTCTACCTACACATCCTACTTTTCTAACATTTTTCTTCGGTGGGTGCACTTGGACTTGCGAACCCTTTCAACATCATTTTATTCTTTTATTTGAAAGCAATAAACTAATATGTTCTACCCTTATATCTTCCATGAGTTCAAATTAGACGATTTGAAGTCATTGTCTTTCTACTGTTCTAACTATCGCCAGTTAGACTTTTAGCGGTTACATTCTCCTTTTTAAGACGGAAATTTAAAACATGGTAAATTAGGATTAGATAATTAATTTTCTATAGGGCTGTAGCATTATGTAAAAGCTAGACATACACTTTGTTTCACGAATATTTAAAACAAAATTGTGAAAGGCTTGAGATACGAAATTTTCTAAGCATCCTTCTTTCTTTGGCTTGGGTTTTGATCTTTTGGGAGCCATTTTCTCTTTTCCTTTCTTGGTTAAGATTTTAAGCTTGTTAGAACCATTCTTTCTTTATCCTAATATATTATACTAATAAGCCTATATTACACTATTTGGAAAATATTTTTTCACTAACCTATCGACACCAAATTCAATTTTACTGAATTGCATGATTAGGTTAGCCTTAATTTGAATAACGATTTCAAGCGGTGGCATTTGAGCTTGCACACTTTCGGATTTTTTTCCTCTTTTTTGGTATGGGGTTGTTACCTTTATTTCTTTTTATCTACCCTCTTTTCTATTTTTTCCTTTTTTTGTATGTTTCAATTTTAAACTTTCTTTCAAGCAATATTATTTATAATGAATTAAAAAAATTGAACAAAAACCTTAACAAAAATAATGTTTGAGCATCATAGGTGACGGGACCTCCGAAAAGTTTAGCTCCATCCATCTCTTGAAGAAAAAATGCATTTTCCTATGGAAAATTGAATGAGATAAGGGCCTTCCATAAATTTTCAAACTTTCCATGTTTTCATATGTTCTTTCCTAGAGTCCCATTTTGTGCTTTGCTCACCAATTTTGAAATCACTTGCCTTTGTTCTTTTATCAAACAACTTTAACATTGTTTTCTTGTACTTGTTGTGCTCTTTTGTAGACTTCCTCTGCGGTTTGATGCAAGCTGAACAATCTAGTTTATTCTTCTCATCATATAACTCTTCTTCAAATTGCTTACTTCTTGGATCAAATTTATGGTGGCACTCCTAGAATGGTTGGAAATATTGCACTCAGTCCTGTACTAGATGATAAGAGGACATTCAGTGTATTTTTTGGTACATCGGCTTTGTGCCCAAAGTGCATGCACTAGCTTATTGTACCCATTATTTCTTATTCTTCCTTGTTCTTTATTATATTTACCAAACTATTGTTTGGCAGTTTTCTGATCCATTACATGAGGTAATAAGAGTGACAGAATATTTGATGTAATGATATTTGTGGCCAATCCACCATCTTTTGGATCCAAATGCGAGCGACGTTATCGTTGATAATTTTCTGAGACGACCAAATCTGAACCATGATATGATTTTCAAGGAATGAAATGATGACTCGGTCTGGCATTCTGGAAAGGGATAGCTTATATCCATTTGGTAAGTAATGGAGTTCTTTGTGAGGATCCATTTGTGTTGGCGAGATGAGGTAGGATGGATTTTCACCGAAGTCTAGACCCCCACTTGTTGAAAAAGAGCTTCAACGGTGATTGGTTGCAGTAGGGAAGCAATTTTCTTTTGCCTTCAAAGATTTGAAATTTATGACGGACGATGACCATTTTGTGGATATCTTGAAAGAGGGTGGGCCGATAATAGTTAGCTCTCAAGATTTTTTTCACAGTATTTTTCCAATAGAGTGGCCTCCACATTCTCCTTCATGGAACTCATGCTTGATCTTATACTGCATCATTATTAGGCAAACATTTAAGCAATAATCCACTAGCATTTTTCCAATATAAACATTTTATCTAAAAATGCGGTAATTTACAACCTTTAACTTTAAAAACCTTGCCTTTGTTTAAAACAAACCGGGAGAAGACATTAAGATTAAGTAGCACATACAAAATATCAACATACAGTATGAATTGAGAAAATGATCTTCCAATAAGTGGAGCTTTAATACTACATGTTCATCTAATACATCGAACATGTTTATATCAATAGCTTGAAAGTTGGATTCAGCCATAAGTCTTGCCCCAATGCTGACCTTTGATGAGCTTAGTGGGCTTAATTTCTAAGTCATATTCTAATATTACAACAATCCACTTTCCTCTTTTACCATCGAATCTTGTGTCAAGATGTCTTTTACTCTGAATGAGGAGCCTGAATCTTTACATGATGTGTGAATATGAAATGTAAACTACGAAGTCTTTCAAGGGCTTTGACCCAAGGAAAAAACTTGTTTTCCGTATGTTGTACTTCAAAGGGCATATATTAATGCCTTGCTAAAAAATTCGATGAGTTATTCTTGTCACTTTATGTTTTTTTAACATGGGAGGACGGCGACCCCTTTGTGTGTTACGATGCAAATGAAAATATGAAAAAATATTTTGTAAAATCAAGACTAATAGAACTTTGTGTTTGGGAAAGTGCTTTTTTTACATTGAAATGATTTCTTTTCTTCTAGGGTCCCGCTTGCTTCTCCTTCTCTTTTAAGCATATTTTTCACGTTTCTAAGGAGTTCGACTAGGTTGGGTATGAACCTTCTCAAGAAATTAATCTTTCCCAGTGAAAGATTGAAGTTCCTTGATATTTATAGGATGATTGATTTGCAATATACATGATCCTCTTTGGGTCTATCTTTATTCCTCTTCGGATATGATATGTCCAGAATTTTTTTCCTTCTTGGAGACCAAACAATGTTTTCTTGGGATTTAAGGATAAACCATATTTTTACTTGCATTTCTCGAAGACCTTTCTTAGGTGTATTAGGTGTTCTTCATCTGTTTTGGAATAGACTGTGATGTAATCTAAGTAAATAACAATGAATTAACCTGTACACGAGAATGAAATATCCATAGCTCTCTAGGATATGGCATAAGCATTCATTAAACTAAAGAGCATTTTCACGTACATGAAAAGTGCCCAGAATGATGAGCTGTTTTAAGTTGATCGTCGAGGTGTACCAATACTTGGTTTGTCTTGAAAAGCCATCATAAAAGAAATTATTAGAACCTACCACCCTTTGTAAAATATGATCCATTTTAGGCAAGGGATAGTTGTGCCCAAAAAGAGGCTTTATTTAAGTTTTCTAAAATCAATACAAAGCCTTATCTCTCCTGTTTTCTTCCTAATAGATACGAATTGAATACCCACTACGAGTATCTCACGGGGACTATAATTCTAGCATCATACATTTTTCTAATTTCTTTCTCCAACCGAGTAATTAAATAGGGTTTAATGCTGCGCAATTTTTGTCTATAAGGCTTCGAGTGTTCCCTGAGGGTATCTTATGTTGGATTATTGTATCATATGATTTTAAATCTTCATAACTCCATGCAAACACATCATAAAATTCTCTAAACGGCTCAAGGTATTTCAATTTAATGTGGTGGCGATGTTTTGGATAGTTTGGTCATTTTAGGCTCTTCTTCTTTGCCTATGTTGCTCCCTTCTCTGTGACTTAGGTAGACTCTATTTTTGGATTTTTTGCAACATCATTAAAGTCAAAGAAATTCTTCTAGGTACCAACCCCTTTGGAAAGCTTTTCGAGTTTTAGATTGTAGCACTTCTGAATCTTCTTTTTTTGTTTGAATGTGTATTTTTCTATTTCATGTTTGGGTTCTTTGGTTAACATATTTATATCAACGATCTCAAGAGATTCTTCTTCTTTAAAAGGTGGGTTTTCCTTAGTGGTATAGTCTTCTTCATACTCTTTGAATACGAACTTGGCATTTAAATTCATTTGTAAGTTTGTAGGAATTCTTTGATTTGTTTATCTCCTTCAAAAACTTGCAGTGTTTTTCATTGTCTGGGAGTGGTCTATATTTGACTTGAATTGTGTGTTCTTGCTTTCATAAGGTTTTAGGATAGGTGTTTAGAAGCGAAAAGGAAGGCTAATCCATTGGCAAGAATTTTGGTTTCTAAGGACAAATTAATTTGCAATTCAGCAAATGATTTTAATAGGTCCATGGCATCATCTCTATAGGCTCTTGATGCAGGATGTTTAGTAGTATATTTCCCATTTACTTGCCTAATTATCAATTATGAATCCCCATGGTATTATCCTCTTGGCTCCTAGTTGTTCGATGAAAGTGTAGTCCTAAGAGAGTGCTTCATGCTCTTCTTGTTGGTTGAGTGAAGAAATTTTAATCTATATGAATGCCCTTCGACATGATTGTTTGTGTGTGTTATGCATATATTTTCTTTCACCAGTTTTAGTACAAGACCCATCAAAAATCATGCTCAAAGAAGGAATTCTTTTGGATTCATCATTAATTTCATTTTGTCCTCTCACATTTGAATTTTATCTTGAATGCCATTATGTTTCTTTTGATGCTGTGTATATTGATTTTTATCTTGTTCCTTAGGGTTTTCCAATGTATTTGATGATTTTCTGTTTATTGTTATAATTGGCACTATGTTGATGACTATTTTGTAGCTCAAGACCTTCACATTTGTTCTTTGTGATTTTAGGTTGCTTAAAAATGTTTGGATGATTTTCTTTCCCTTCCTCTTGTTCTATAGGTATACTATGTTGGCTAATTTTCATGCTAACCCTTTCTCATTAGGAATTTCATCATTGTAGCTAATGAATGAGTCAAGGTGCGTAATATGTTAGAATAAAGAGGGTTACTCGGGTCTTTCTTGACTACTCACCATGTGCTTCATGTGAGTTTCCCTATAGAGTCTTCTAGGTTGACTGAAAATAGGGATGGTGGCATAAGTCATATCCATTTTTATTGCCCTTGGAGGCCCAGCACCCCAGATCTTGAAAAGCTTGTACCATATTTGGGTGTTATATTAGCCACCACAATGTCCATCACTAAGCTTTTTGGTGGGATTTGTGCCAAATTGACATAGAGATATTTTATTAGGCCTGAGCATTTGACTCTCTTGGAATCGAAAGGGTAGAAATATTTATAAGGTCTAGTTACCTATAAGGCCTAATATTTCCATTATCACTTTGGGAATTAGGTTATGCGATGATCTTGAATCATGCATGGCATTGTGTAAAGTTTTGTCATGGATGTTTAAACTTCAACATAAAAAGGAGGAACTTCTCCTTCTTGAAAATCTTCCTTCTATACAAAAAGTGCAAACGGAAGCTCGAGTTTGTCATTTTTAAGTTACTTAATTACGTTGTGATCTCCTATGTTCCAAAGCCTTTAACAATTGGGACCTATATACATCTTGAGTGACTAACTCGATGAGAGGGATAAAGATTTTTATCTTGGAAATTTCACTCTCTATCTTTGAGAGTTTGAGTTTTGGAAATGTTTAATTAAGCCTTTTTAGTCATTTGTTTTCTCGGTAATCTGACTTGCTAGTTTTTATTATTTACAATAGTTAAAATATGGTTTTTTTCGTGGGAGCATTAGGTGAGGTGCTAGTCTTGCTAGGATCACCATTATGTTTTCATGAATTTGGGTGTTTTCCCTTGTCTTTATTAGAACTTTCAACCACTGTGTTGTAATTTGTGTTGCATCTTTGGGTTTGTTTACGAGTTTTTTTTAGCGAGAATTTTAGAGGCTTTCCTTCTTGGGAGTGTCTTGGTACTTTCTACTTCTCAAGTCATATTGTTTGCGTACTTCCATTATGGGTGCAAAGCCCCCTAGTTTGTAATCTTGATTCCTGAGCTTTTCTTCCTCATTAGGTATGTATGTGACTTATTTTTTTTCTTCATTGAGAAAATAGTATCCTCATTATTTACTCCCAACATGTTCATGTGATCTTCCTCTAACTGTTACCTTATTCCTCCCATCCTCATCAACATAATTTTCTTGGAAAGAGGTCGTCTGTTGATCAGAATCTCTTTGTCTATTTGAAAGTGAGTTTCTCCTAAAGTTATGATTTTGGTTTTGGAGCGGTTACTGTTTTGAGAGCTATTTGATTTTCTCAAGGATAATCTCTCTCATTTACATTCATCTTATCCATCATCCTTTCCATGGTTTTTTACTAAGTCATCGAAGTCTTGAATCGGATGTGGAAGGTGCGACTTCATCTCTATGTGTCACCTCTTCTCATTTTCATCCCTAGCTCTTTTGGCAAGCTGATTTGCCTCAACACTTACTTCCCCTCTCTTGTATCTTCTAAAGTGAGGGGTTCCTTTCTCCTGGAATTGTTGAAAATTTGAGATCAAATCCATCGAAGTTTCATTAGAGCCTAGGCCTTGTGGTGGTTTCGAGATGAATTGGTAGGGCATTGTACACCTTTATTAAATCTAGTGCGGTACTCTTGAACACCTTCTCCATCATTCCTCTTGACTGTTCTCATATTAAGTAAAATTTGGAAAGGTTCTTTAAGACTTCCCATTTGTTCAAGAATAACTAATGAAAAGCGGAGGATCATTTTATACTATCGGGGGTTAAGCCTTTAAACCATTTTTCTTTCTTCTCCCCCTAAACTGCGGGCCAACATCCTAATTTTAATGGTTTCATCATCTATTTCTTGTTTGTCAAAGTAGTCATGCATTCTATCCACATGTTGTTGGCGGTAGTAGAACTACTAACATCATATAAGATTTTGGTTTAATAATGCGGTGGTAGGACAACTAAAGGTAAAGAGAAGGACTAGAGGTGTAGCATGTTGCCATGATATGAAGTTGTGGGAGAAATAGAGGTTTACAAGTGGAGGATTTGTGATAGGAAGTATGTGATGAAGTAGAGTGGTTTGAAGCCATTGGATGTATGAGCGGGGGTAATAGAAGTACTTGGATCAACAAGGGATACATTGAGCGATTTAGGATAGAGAGAAACCAAAGTTATGAATGAAATGAAGATCGAAGAATTAGGTGGATGGGGAGGTTTCTGTTCGCTTCTTTGTGATGAATTTTTAGGCTCAAAGTCTATCTAATCTATTTTACTAAGTGACTTGGTTCTAGATGGGTTTCTTATGAAAAATCAAGTCAACTTGGGTATCTTGCGGAGTTGCAAGGTTTTTAGGAAATGAGCGGCTGCGCGAATTGGTCGACAATAGTTGAGTGTTTGGATGTAGGGGTCTTTACAAGGATACTTTACGGATTGTCAACTATTTTAGGAGGATCAGGTCGGGGGATGGGATCTAGTATAGATTCTTAGAAGCCAAGATTTAGACCCAAAAAATAAGAAAAGTTAGCAAGGTATGATAGTCTTTTGAAGACAACTAGTACGTAAGAAAACGTAATCCTAAAAATTCTCTGCTTCAGAGGTATTAATGATGTTTTATGATGAAATTAGTTTCCCGGTGGAGACTGTGGAAAACCAAGGGGAATCAATATGCTACGCTCGGTGGAGTGCGGTGGAAGATTTTTAAATTTTTCTAGGTGCAGGTGTTTGTTCACCATCAACGATCGAGGAACAAATCTTAACGGACACTTGATTCATTTTAGGAAAGGGGTTTTTGCAGGTTGTGAAGTTGTCTATTACTCGGTATTCCCTATTATGGTCACCTTTATGTTGGCTCACATGATTTTATTGTTGGAAATAATAAACGTTGCGGGGGGGCCACATCGGAACAACTTTGGAATCTGGGGCCTAGCCTTCATGGAGTCGAGAGGGATCTCTCTGTTAAGTGTTTTCAAAGGATATATCTTTATGCTTTGTTTATGATATTAGGCTCTTTATGTAGCTACCGAGAACTTGTTTGTTTGGTTGGGATGGATATCATTATTTGAAGAGGTCATTTGAAGGGTGAAAGGTGAGAGCAAATTGAAGAATGTTTGGTGAAAATATGGGTCAAGAAAACGATGTTAATCCATTGGAGCTGTAGGTCACAAACGGTTTAATTGCACAACAATTCTTCGAGGGTTTCCATAGGGGAAAATCATACTGTATCAAATATTTTTAGATTAAATTGTGATATCAAACATTAAGATATTGTGAAATAAGCAAAGCTAACAACCAATTAATAATCTAACCAACTCCCTTAAAGCGAAAAAGTAGCACCAAAGTAATTGTTTGAAATGACCAAAGGACGGAAAAGCCGTAGACTTCTTTGGACAAAATTTTATTAAAGCACACTTTTCGAGCAATGATCATTAATCCTAAGACTACTTTCGGAGGAGAAAACACATAAGAGAACAAGGAAAAATAGCCTAATATCCTTGTAGAAAGCGCTGAATCTGGCCTACTTTTTGGCATACTCTCGAGGGATCTTTCAAGGAAACTGTATTAAATACTAGCCGAGAGGGCGAGGAAAACTATAGACTTCCACAGGTTAACTCTTAGCAAACCTTGAAAAGAACATTCACGAAAACAATATCTCAAGTTATATAAGGAAGAAACATGGGCTGCCAACATTTCTTCCATACAGTTATGCTACTGTTGAATCATTCTCAAAACAACAAGGTTTGGATAAACCTAGAGGGCATTTAAGTATCTATAAACATGCCTTAGCGGAAGAAAACATAAAGATAAAGCTTGGAACGAAGGCAAGGTACTTTTTAGTAAATCCTAATCTAAATTTTGTTCTTTATCGGAGAAAATGGATAGCATGTAAAACATAAGGAAAAGACAAAAACGAGTGAGAATAACATCTCACCATTAACATAGGCAAAGGTCTGTGAATCAACTTGTATTATTGATGTTCAAACCCGGTTACATACTTAGGTCAACGAGTTTCTGACTCAAAACTTCTCTTCTCGGCCTAGTGTTCTTCAACTTCTCAACAACACTTCATGACTTCAACAACTATCTTACACTCGATAATAATCCAACCAACGATAACAATGAACTCCTCATACAATATATATAGATAAATGAGGAGGTGGAGTGAAAGAAAGGGTTTCTAATTGTTCATAAATGATAGAGTTTAAGGTTTTGACCTTAGAGACCATACGAGGCCCGAGAAAAAATGTATTTAAGTCTAACTCTACATTACATTGTCTTTGAACTACTTAGGGCTTTTGTTGGTTGAAGCTTTTTGAGTGAGCTAACAATAACTTCTAATTTGTCATTTGGAAATATCTCTAACTTGGAGTAACTTTATGTGTCTTTTGAGGCAAATTAGGCACATAGGTGGCATTTAATTCTTTTGGAGAAGTAATTGCTTCAACGTGATTTATGCATTGACACTCCTTCTTATTTGATTTATTAGTTTGGTGGCTTTAGCTGCAGTTATGACTTTGATTTGGCTTTTAAGCCTTTACTTTAATCATATTTGGTCTTTTTGTCCTTTTTCTTCTTTGTTTTTAACTTTAACATCTATCTCTAAATTGTGCTTTATCCTTGTAAACCAAAGTGATTAAGTACTTTGTCTTACGACTTTGACTTAACCTTTAATCTTCTTTTACTTTCCTTTGTGTATAGGTGTTTTGGTACGGCGGAGGGTTTCGATACACGATCCAATGTTCATGAGGTACTAATCACTATTGAATCTTGGACTGTCATTTCGATACATTCTTTGGAACCAAGGATCGTCATCACGAAGCTCACTGCCAACTTAATTTTTTTACGTAGGAGTGCTTGCAAACTATAAGAAGCCGCCATTAAACACTGCTACAAAAACTAAACAATTATAAAACTTGCATTTTGGATAAAAAATGTGATCGAGTTTCGGGATGGTGGAGGAGCGATTGCAAGGAGAGGATTATGCAAAGGAAAGGATTTCATGTATGAAGCTATACGAACGGGGTGGTTTGAATAATGAGCGCGAGAAAAAAAAATGTGGTTTTGGGGGAAACGGGGTTATTCACGTGAGGGCTAGCGGTAAGTGGTTTTGGCCATTTTGTACGCGATACCACACGAAGGATGGTGATGCGTGTCAACTTCGAAAACCACTTTTTTTCGCGTTGAAAATGCGCGTTATCTCTTTTGTTTGGGGAGAGATGAACGTGATATTTGATTAGGATCATTGGATTTAGGGAGGGTAGATCAATGGTGGAGAGGAAACGATCGACGAGTTAATGGGTCAAATAGGTTGGTGGACTGGCGGGTGACATCGACAATTTTTTCGGGGAGGTGGAAAGGTTGATTGGGCGAGAGTTGGTACCTAAGATTTAACGGTGGTCATTGGATGCGCAAGATCGATAGTTGCGATGTGTTAAAAAAAGAGGTGTGGGCGACGGGGTGAGTGGGAGGGAAGGATTATGGTTAGGGCATGATCACTATTGGATTGTCGGGATGCGACGATTGGGGATTGTGCATGGGGAATATGTGGCGCGGAGGAATGAAATAACAAGGAAAGGGGTTATGTAAAGCGTGGAAAGGTTTCTGAGAGAAAGGACGAGGGGAGCTAAAAGGGATTTTTGAAGCTTAGTCCGTGTTTAGAACCTTGATCACGTAGATAAAGGGGCTAAGGGCTTAATCCGCTGAGGCAATACCTAACTTTAAAAGGGGTCGGAAAAAGGCACGAAAGGGTTTTACATTTGTTGGGGTTAAAATGGGATAAAAAGGTGATTAAAGTACATGTAAAGGATGAATCTGTAAATCATAAATCAACATGCCTGACTGCAAAAGGGGATGAATCATGCCAAGAGGCATGTTTTTCAAAAGCGTACGATGATGTTTTCATAGTACACATCAAAACAAACACCATCTAAGCAAGATACCATAGAAATACCTATCACCATGTTTTATTTACATGAGTTTGAAAAGGCGATAATTTAAGTGACGAATATCTCATGTAGGGATTTGCTCACTTTATCATTGTGAGCAACAAAAATAGAGAGACATGATAACCAAAAGTTTTCAAACTTATACAACCTTGTGGAATCATGAACAATTCCGATGACTAAAATATGTATAGGATCTCTTAGCTCCTTAATTACATCATCATGAGGTTAGAATTCTATTGTTTTTTCCCTTCACCTAAATGAGTTATACGATAAATAGATAGAACATTTCATAGGGACAGGGCGGGAACACATAATACATCAATATTTGACCATTATCTAGATGAATGGTTCTGAACCCTACAACACTAAAAAAGATATATAATCACTAACATAAATGTTTTTGGTGTTACGATCATTTAAAGAAGAACATGAATTTATTTTTGGCCATGTGGTAAGAGGCTCCGAATCGATGAATATATGAGAATGAAAGAATAAAGACCGCATTCAATGCATAACGGATCTTGATTCTTGACAACCATAAATGAGAAAGTTCTATTCCCGAATATGAAGATGAAGAGTTCTCCAAGATTAATGTTGTGCTTCTTCATTGTTGCTTCGAGGGCTTCCATATTCTTAAAACATTTTATCTTAATAACGGCCATCACGATTATAAAAGTTGCAGTATCTATCTGTCTTATTCACTTTGTTTTATTTGCCTTATCGGTTTGTTGAGTTTCTTTTTTAGTTTACGAGTAGGTGGTTAAGACCCTTGTTTGTTTTAGGATGATAAATCTTTTAATTAGAATATAGAAGATTAAATGGTTACAAGGCACCATAAGAGAAACTCAACGGAGTCATTCTTGAGATCCCGATGGTCATTGAGCATGCATATAAAAATCTAGCTAAGCCCAAAATTTGGATGTTGGGAACCCTTGGAGGGTTGACCATTAGTGGATAACGTACCAACCTTCATAACAAGGGTACGACGGAAGGAAACGTGTTTTTCTTCAAGGAGCATTAAATCATTATTTTGGAAGCTTCCGTGATAGGTGAACCTACGAAGAAAAATGTGTAGGGGTAGTTGAAATCCAACCTTGAAATGAGTGATACAAGGTGAAAACAAAGGAATTAAAAATTACTTGTGGTTGAGTAAAACCCTAGTAGTTGTTGGGCATAGTATAGGGCATATTAATGGACCAACATTTAATTGTCAATGCGGGAGTTCATGAACTTCGAGGCGCAACACTAGAAATGCCGGAGAGAGCCCCTCGAAACACCTTGCCAAATTAAATTCTTGTCTAACTTGCACATCAAAATTAACAAATTAAATTGAATCCTACACTTCAAAGTAAACTTGATAAATCACCAATCAACACGTTTCTGAAAACAAACCGATGAGACGATGGAAATTAAAGGAAAATACGAACTGTTAGCGATTGCGAGAAATAAATCCTAATTATTGATAGACATAAAGTAAGTCCTAACTAGTGTTTGGTAAGAAACAAAAGTACGAACAAGTATAAATGTTTGAATAAATTCAAGTTAATTCAAAGCATTCTTTGTGAAAAATAAATTAAGAAAGAAATTGACAATTACACACTAATTCTTCTAATTTACCTACGTAGCAAAAAAACCCTTGAATAACTTAAAATACATTCTTTGTGTGAATAAGATCGAAGGTGTTTAACCAGTTTTCTTGTGATTTGGCGGTTGGCAATACTGGGTAATAAAGGAACAACTTGTCAGAACCACTTTGGGATCTCCAGGTCTATCACGGATCCCGAGAGGGGGATCTCCTCGCAAAAGCGAGGAATGTATATCTTTGAATTTCAATTTAAGGTATTAAACTAGCTATAAGGCACAAGGGTTTTTGATTAGTTTGTTTGGTTGGGAAACTGTGAAATAAGGGTTCAATATAAGGTAAGGAATGAGTAGTGAAGGATTTTTGGCAATGGGGAGATAATTCCAAAGAGAACACTGATCTATTGAGCAACGGGATCATAAAAGGATTTACTTACAAATTCAAATGTCCAAGGCTTTCAAGGGCTAGTCATCTATATCGGAGGATCTCTTAAGATGATAGTATGGGATGAAACAATAAGGAAATGAATGGGGATGACAAAGGAAAACCTTCCAAGGTGACCACTTCGGAGTAAATCTAGGGACGGGGCATGCCTTGACCTCTATGATATAAACTTCCTAATAGAGCTAACTCCGAACAACAATCTAGCGGTCCTCTGACTACTTTCGGACAATAGAAGACATTTAAGTTTAACACATAGTAAAGCCTAAGATCACGAGAAAGACTTTTAACCTTCTTTTGGCTTTCAACTCAAAGGGATCTTAGAAAGGCTAACTATTGGAAAAGGAACCTAGGGACGGGCTAATTCTAAATCTCCTTGTTTCTTAATTATTTTCGGTGAAACCAAACAAGAACATCTAAGAAACAAATTATAAATTCATAAATCAATAAGCATGGACAAACCTTGACTTAAGCATTGGTTAAATTATGTTGAATTTTTCTTGAATATACAAATAACAAAAAAAAAACATAAAGATAAGGAGTACGGGGAAGAATTAGGGTGCTTACCGGTAGTATATCCTAAGCTAAGAGTGCGATTCTTATCGGAGAAAATGAAACAACGATATAATAGAGGAAAACAATAACAAAGATAGAACACATCACCAGTTTGGTCGGATCCGATGAACATGCTTGTCATATTAGAAGAGAAAAACCGATCCCTTACATCCTTGTCCAATATTTTGATATCATCCGAAATCATCTCGACCCTATTTACAACTACTACTCATAGAACTCTAACTTAGTAAAAGAGCTTGCAGTCAATGTTTTTACAATATCCAACCAACCAAAATTTAAAATGTATTTCTCATGACTTCTTATGTGAAAGAGTGATAGTAGTGGTAGATAGAACTTAAATGTTTCATTAAAATAGAGGGAGAAGTGTTTTGAAGCCCATTACTGTTTTAATATCTTTACATTAACTTTCAATACTCTTTAGATGAATCGAGGGTCTTTGTCGATTTGATAATAACTTCAAGGGTATGTTCTTTAGTACTTTAAAGGTTTTATGGTACTCTTGTTTATCCTTTGTGACAAGAAAGCATGAAGATTTTCCTTTAAGGTCTTCCATACTTTGTAACTAATACACGCTGGGTTTTTAGGGGCTTTATGTGAGAATAATGATAGCCCTTAGGCTCGATGAGGAATGGAGAATGCTATGGGAATTTGTCCTTCTTGGAAAAAAGAACATTATCTTTGATGTCAAAGTCTTGATATAACTTGTTTATGTGCTTTAGGCTTCATTAAGCCTCCTTGATCATTTTATGGTCTTTCGAGCTGTATCCTTTATCCTTACGAACCTTGGATTATAAGCATTAAGTCTTCTGCATTAGGCATTAATCCTTTAATTTATTACACGATACTCTTTGCGCCTGTCGCTTCATTTGTGTGAACATATAGGTTTTAGGGGCGTTGGAGGGTTTGTGTCGGGTTAGCCTTGATCTTTAATGAAATATTGCCTTTAAACCTTCTCGAGACCTCTTTTCGCTATTTTGACTCTGTGATGGTCCTTGTGCTACATGTCCACGCAGCTGAGCTGGCCAGAACGAGAATGAAATCACCATACCGAAACCTACAAAAAACGAAAAAATGTTATGAAAGCTAGAGGGACGGGAGGAGCGCCGGAAGGGTCCGGGAGGGTGGGGGAAGGTATTGAGGGAAAATGTGAGCGGAATAGAAATGGGGGTGAAAAACATGGTGGAATGGTGAAAAACGAATTACGATGGGAGCTTGGGTTGTCATGGGTTGTGGAACGTTAGATTAGAATAATCAATGGTGATCTATGGTGGAGATTCATTGACGAAGGTTTATTTGGAGGATTAGAAGAATGGTGGATGAGTGAGTGCGATATAACGTGGGCCATTGGATTAGAATAATTGACGAGCGAGAGATCGGTGGATGGAGTCATTTGAGAGGTTAGATGAATGAAAAATGGATGGAGGCGAGATTAGATCGGGGCTATTTGATTGAACAAATCAACGGTGGGGATCACCTTATGGAATCATTTGGAAGAAAAGTTAAAATACGAATTCGGCCAGGTTGTGATATGACGGGCGAAATGCAGTTTCGAGAGATCAACGGCTAGGATTAAAACCCAAATTTGCATTGTGGAGGGCGGTAAGGCGGAAGCGGAGTGGTATTCATGCAACGAGGGGGAAAGCGAAATTCCCAAAAAACGTGATTCCATACTGCCCAGTACCACGTGGATTTCTAAACTGGCCCATTTTCATGTAATTTTGAAACATTAACTCTTGGGCACAAAAATTTTTCGAAACGAGTGTCGGCGGGTGGATGATGTGCGACGGATCCAATGGTGCGGAATGAACGCGATAGCGAGGGTAAGCTACACAGGCGAGAACATGTGGTGGGGTTGAGTTGGGATAGTTGGATACACGGATCGGACGGATTTGAGATTAAAAGAGAAGGGAGTTTTGGAATGGGGTAAGTGAATGAGCGGAAAGATGGGAGCGAAGTCGGATGCAGCACGGAATGGACGAGCGGAGATCTAATCGGTGATGAGCGGAATAGTGAAAGGAGAAAAAGAAAATGCGGAGCGCGATGAAGGATCTGGCGTTGGTTCTTTGGATTCAACGGTCCGGATCCGTCGAGGGAATCGAGACCATCGAAAACAAAAAGGGGAAGACTTTGTTTGCGCTATGTGATTAAGCAACGGTCGTTGGATCGGGAAATGAATGGTGCAGATCTCCTTCGAGCATTTCATCGGCAGGAAGGTCGAAGGGTAAGGGACTAAGGCTTTGCAATGTCACCGATTATGCGAGGCTATCCGATACGAGGAGATCAACGGTCGAGATTGATCGGTGTAATAGCGGAGGGGCCTATGAGTAGAGTGCAATGAGATCGTGGTTGTTGGTTCTTGTGGATTCAACGGTCCGGATCAAATCGTCGGATCCAATGATAGGGCCGCCGAGCGAACGTGATTGAATCCTAGGCGTTGGTTCTTGTGGATTCGATGGTCCAGGATCAAAACGACGGACATAGGTGATGGGCTCATGAGGGTGCGATTGAATCTCGGTAGTACGGATGCGCGGAATGGACGGTCGAGATTGAATCGAAAGATCGGAGTAGAGATGCTCATCGCATACGATTTGGGGAAAAAAACAGAGGAATGAGTTTTTAATTGCAATTAAGCCTTAGCACTTGGTCATAGCGTGGGTTATGTGGAGAACGGGGGCTAGGGCTAAGGCGAAAGGGAACTTAAGGCCTTAATGTAAAAAATGAAGACTTTCAAGGAGTTTGAGGGTTTTTGAAGGAATTTGAGTTCGGTAGATGGAAGGAGGGATTTTTAAACCAAATAAAGGGAAATATAAGGTTTAAAAAGGGGATTGAGATGATTTAGAGGTTAAATGAAGGGTTATATGGGAGTTTTGTGAAGGAATTAAGGATGAAAAATGGGGAATTTTGTGGGAATGAAATGGAGCAAATGGAGGCCTTTGAGGCTTGACTTCTTTCACAAGCAATAAGGAATCGATAATGGAACAGCGGTGAAATGTTCTTCTAGAAGATAGAAGACCGCAGAGCTTCGAGAATGATAGATTTCTGAAGAAATGTGTCTCGACGAGACTCAAAAACATGTTTAGCCACCTATTTTTCTTTGACAAAATATTATGGGTGGCTAATAGTCAACTCCACATGGGGATGGCATCTTCTTGAAGATCTCAAGAATCTCGAGAAAATAATCTTTGGAAGTAGGCTAGATGCCGGTACTTGACCATATTTTTCTTCTTTTATCGGTTGTACCGACATGATGGATATTATATCGGTAGCAATACTTCCCCAAATAATATACATCCTACCCATCCTACTATCCTAACATTTTTTTCTCGGTGCATTTAGAATTGCGGACCTTTCATAATCATTTTTTTATTATGAAAGCAAAAACTAATCTAATTCTACCCTTATTCCTCCATGAGACCGGATTAAATAGTTGGACTCATAGCTTATACTAAACTAATGTCTACCGAGTTAAAGCGTACGTGATTTTCATTCTCTATATTCTAAAACGAAATTTAAATACGGACAAATTAGGATTGGAATGTACGATTTCTTTGTGGGTCCATGGCCGCATAAAGACAAAACAACACCGCAGGCTAAGAATTTGCATAAAAACTAAAACAAAATTGTGAAGGCTTTGAAATTAAAGAATTAAGAGCATCATTCCTTCTTCTTGTGACTCGGATTTTGAGTTTTAAGTCACCTTTCTTTCTTCATTTCGGCTCTAGTTTTGGTCTTGTTATAGTTGTTTCTTCTTCCTTTCTTTGTTGGTTCAAGTTTTGAGCGTATTAGAACCAACCTTTCACTTTCCTAGCTTAGGTTTTGATACGATTTCAACCATTCTTTTGGAACTTCATAGGTTCAAGATTTGAGCTTGTTTGAACCTTTGTTCTTATATATATATTTTTTATTTTTTTCCTTTTTCCAAACAAAAAAAAGAAATGGTATTTACAATGGAAGTGAAAACTTTAAACTAACCTCTAGCGAGAATTAATTCTTGAACGTCACTGCCATTGACGGACCCACTAAACGGATACGTACCATCCAATTCTTGTGGAAAATGCATTGGGACCAATAGCGAATTGAATAATGTAAGGGCCTTGCCATAAACTTTCAAACTTGCCATGCTTACCCTTATCCTCTCTTCTAGAGTCCCATTTGGTACCTTGTCACAATTTTGAAATCACGGGCCTTTGTCCTCTTATCAAACAATTTTTTTGATGTTCTCTTTCACTTTCTAAGCTATTGTGGGCTTCTTCCCTTGTTTGCGGAATGTATGGTTTGATTGATCCTCCTTACCATGTTGTCTTCCAACTTTGATTTATTTCTTGGACTAATTTTGTCACTAGTACTCCAAAGGCGGTAGGGAATGCGCATACGCATAAACAAGTGATAGCGGACATTACAATGGATTTCTTTGTAGTCAGCTTTGTTTACCCATAAAGCATGCACTAACCTTGTGCACGGTTTTTTATTTTCTTCCGATGACTTCTTGATGATGGTCACCAGGCTCTTATTTGATGATTTTTCAGCCCATTGCAGCAGGGTAATAAACGGTAGAATGACCAAGTACGATAAAGTACCTGTAGCCAAAAATAAGTCATATTTTTGGAACCAAATGCGTGACATTGTCGGTGATAATTTTCCTAGGGCGACCCAATCTAGATAGGATGTGGTCTTGAGAAGTTGCAATGTGGCGGGTACGGCATTCCTAGAAGGATGGCCTCTATCCATTTGGTAAAATAGTGGAGTGGATGTGAGTATCCATCTATGTTGGGCAGAGATGAAGCGAGGATGGATTTCCCTTTATGAATTCTAGGCCCCACTATTGAAAAGGAGCTTTGCGGTGATTGAGTTGTAAAGGTAGAGAAAGGAGTTTTCTTTTGCCCTCAAAGATTTGGCATTTGTGATGGGCAACTGTCATTTTGTGGACATCTTGGAAGAGGGTGGGCCGATGGTAACCCGGCCTACAGAGATTTTGTTGGCGATGGTTTTCTGTGAGATGGCCTCCACACTCTCCTTCATGAAACTCATGTGATCTTGTCTCTACATCAACCAGGAAAACATTTAAGAAATAGACCATTGGAATTTTTCCAGTATAAAATTTTATTTTAAAATGCAATAATTTCTAGCTTTCAACTTTAAAAAACCTTACCTTTGTCTTAGATAAATCGAGAGGAGCATTAATATTTACAAGCACATGCAAAATATCGACATACCAAGGTGAGTTTTGAATTGTTCTTGAAAAGTGGTGGTAATCATGCTGTTCATCAAGCATCTACCATATTTATATCAAGGGCATGTAAGTTATATTCGATATCGATTGTGCTAAGCCTTGACCCTTGATGAGTTTAGTGGTTTGATCTCCAAATCATTCTCTGGTATCACAACAATCCACTTGCCCACTCTTTGCCATCTTGGATCTTGTGACAAAATTTCCTTCACCACTATATTGAAGCCTGGTAATAATATGGGAATGTAAAATATATAGTATGAAGTCTTTCAAGGCTTTTACCAAAGCATAAGCCTATTTTTCCATGATATTATATTCCGGTGCATCTCTTAATGCCTTCTTTGAAAATACGATTGGCTACTCTTTTCCTTACGGATTTTTTTGCAATAGGACGGCGGCCACGATGTGTTACGATGCAAATGAGAAGATGAGGGAATCCTTGGTAAAATAAGGGCCGATGAGAATAGTGCCGGGTGAGTGCATGTTTCCCGAGTTCAAAAGACTTCTTGGCTTCTAGAGTCCATTTAACTCCTACTTCTTTCTTTAGCATGTTGTCATGTTTCTAAGAGGTTAACTAGTTTGGGTATAAACCTCCTCGAAAGTTAATCTTCCCAATAAAGGAATACATTTCTTTGATGTTTCTTGGGTGGCTAATACGCAATATTCCCTCAACTCTTTTTGGGTCTATTTAATCCCCTTTTCGAGATATGATATGACCAAGCGAGTTTACCTTCTTGGAGACCAAACATTGTCTTTTGGGATTTAAAGATAGCCCAAACCTTTGCCTTCTCAAAGACCTTTCTCAAATGTTTAAGATGTCTTCATCGGTTTTGGAAACCAGGAGGCGCAATGTCATCAAGATAAATTACAATGAAGTACCCTATTTCTTCTAAGAATGAAATTTCTGGCTCTTTGAAAGGCGGCCCCGACGTTCATTAATCCAAAAGGCATTTTCACATACATGAAAGGTGCCCCCGAGGGGTGGTGAAGGTTGTTTTATTGGCAAAATACGACTTGCTGATTTTTCACTGTAGAATAGTTGAAGCTGTTTTTAGGAGCGATGGGCCGTAATGCTAGTCTTGCCTAGTTTCTTGACTTGGTTTATCGATAGTTTGGACGTCTTGTCCTTATTTTTGCAGAACTCTCGGCTGCTATTTTGTTGCTTTCGGCGGTCCTTTAGGAGTCTTTTCGGGTCTTTTCTTAATAGTGATTTCAAATATTTTTAGTTTGGGAGCTTAAGGTTATTTTACTTAAGGATCATGTTGTTCTCGGACTGCATGATAGCATTCTCGAAATACTAACTTTATAAGTCTTGATTCTAACCTTCCTCATCCCAGTATGTGTATGAGGTCTTGGTTATCTGTGTGAAAAAAGGTGTGATCTCGGTTATCCACTTCCATTCATTTATAACGGGTTCTACTGATTCTTCTATTGTTCCCTCATCCTCATCAAGGGGAAATTTTCTTGGAATGGAGGTATGATTTGTTGAGTCGAGAATCCCTTTATCTGTTGGGAGGAGTATTTCTCCTAGAGTTTTGATTGGTTTTGGTAGGATTTTGATACCGAATATTGGCTTGGACAACCATTTTCTGTCATTATTTCTAGCCTCTCCATGTTTTTGGCTAGATTATCAAATTGGGATGGAGCTGACAGAAAATTTTGTGGTGTCTTCCCTATAAGTTACCTTCTTTGACCTCATCCTGACTCTTTTTTCAATTAAGTTTGCTTCTACACTCCATGACTCCTTTCGCATATCTTCTAGGAAGTTGTATATTCTCTCTCCCTTAGTTGATAGGCCATGTCAACATTGAATCCCTCGAGATGTTTCACTAAGGCCATTCCTTGGGGAGGTTTCATGTGGGGTGGGAGGAAACATTGTAGATAACTGTTAAACCTAGTGGAGTAATCATGAACACTCTCTCCTGATTTATTTTAATACCTTTATACTCTACTAATATTTGTGAGGGGTTGCTTTTGATTTTCCATTTGTTAATAAAAGCAGTGTAAAGAGGAAGGTCATTGACAATGTTAGGAGTTAATCCCTTTAAACCACTTTTTACTTCTCCTCCTAAACTTTGAAGCAAGAATTCTCATCTTATTAGTCTCATCTTATTCTATATAATCAAAAGCGTCTTCCATCTTATTTACATGGTTTTGTTTGTGGTAGATTCTTTTCCGGTGAAATGGGGAATTTTGGTGATAATCATTTGGAAAAGGAGCTAGAGGTTGTGGCAACACTAGGGGAGCATACACATCTTGCCATGATAGTGTTTGGTGGAGAAAGGAGTAGCTTAGATAATAGGTATGTGAATGAAAAAAATGCTTGGACCAGCAACAAACTATTGAGCGGGACTTAGGGTGAGAGAGACCCAAGTTATCGAATGAAGTGGATGTCGGAGGGTGTTGATGGAGGGTTCCTCTGTCCATAATAATGCAAACACTATGTTGTGTGGTGAACTTGGGCCTGAGGATTTGTACGTCATACTGTGAATGACTTGGTTCTTGGTAAATTACTTGATAAATCTAAGTCAAAATGAGTATGCGATAGAGTTGCAAGGTTTTCGGTCTTTGAGTTAGCTCTATGAATGGGTACGATAATAGTTGGATCCCTAGATGTGAAAGACTTCCTAAATATGTCTCGGATTGTCGACTATTTCGGGGAGGATTTGGATCGAGATAAGCTACTGGTATGGGTTGTTCTTGAAGCCGGTATGTTAAGTAAAATAATCTTTAAGAGCGGATTATCCTTAAACCCGAAAGTTTACTCCTATGTGTTTCCTTTGGTATGGATAATTTTGTGATGATCTTGGTCTCCCGGTGAAGTCTTGTGAAAACGAGAGATAATTAGTAGGCCTACGATCACCCGGTGGAGTCTTTTAGTCATTTAGGAGCCCACAGCAGAGGTAAACGAGTGGAGGGTTAAAAATGTTTTGAAGTAGTTTCTTGTCCACCATCGACCAATCTATGCAAACCGAGGCTAATTGGTCTTCTTTGAGTTCTTAGATATGTTTTAAGGTGTCTTACTCGAGGTCCTAGTGGAGTATTCGTGTTGTGGTTCACTGTGATTTGGTAGATTTGGCAATACCAAATGACAAGACAACATCAAACCACTTTGGGATCTCAAGATCTGGCCCTCACGGATCCGGAGAGGGATCTCTCTATAAAAGGAAAATGAATGTATATCTTTGAAGGTTCAATTTAAGGTATTAGGCTAGTATAAGGCACAAGAGTTTGATTAGTTTGTTTGGTTGGGAAACATGGAAATAAGGGGTTCGATGTAAAATGAGAATGAGTAGTGAAGAGTTGCACAGCAGTAGGAGATAGTTAGAGAACACAGTCCATTGGGAAATGGGGTCATAAAGGATTTACTTGCAATTCAAATATCGAGAGCTTTCAAAAGATGATCATCTGTCATCGAGGATCTCTTAATATGATAGTATGGGGATGAAACAATAAGGAAATGAATGGGAATGACAAGGAAAACCTTCAGGTGACCATAAAAGATGTAAATCTGGGGACGAGGCATGCCTTAACCTCTGTGATCTAAACTTCCCTAATGAGGCTAACTTTCAAAGACAAAAATGTGATCCTCCGGCTACTTTTGAACAATAGAAGACATTTAAGTTTAACACGAGTGAAGCCCGAATTAGAGAAAGACATTTAACCTTCTTCTTTTGGAATTCAACTCAAAGGGATCTTAGAAAGGCTAGCTGACCCAGAGGAGGAAAGAACCTAGGGGGCCAGGGGTAACTCTAAATCTCCTTGTTCCTAATTCTTTCGACTAAAACCAAACAAGAACATCTACGAAGAAAATTCTAAATTCATACATCGTCAACATGGAAAAACCAACTTCTATCTTTGGATTAAATTATGTTTTAATTTGTTCTTAGATACACAAATAGTAGAAAACATAAATATAAGAAAAGTGCGAAGCATTGGGGTACTTGCATGCTGAAATTATGTCTAAGCGAAAATTACGGCAGTTCTTATCGAGAAAATGAAACATAAGTGTATAACGAGAGGAAAACAATAACAAAGATAGAACACATCACCACTAACTTAGATCGAGGATCCAGTGGAACATGCTTGTCCATATTAGAAGAGCAAAACCGGTCACATACATCCTTGTCCTTCGCTTGATATGTCCGATACGTCTCCCAACCTATTTTAACTACTATACCCAAAACTCTAACTCGGTAAAACAACTTGCAATGGTGTGTTTTTACAATATCAACCAACCATCCAACATTTGCAATATGTTCTCCATGGGATATGTAAATTTAAAGAGTGATAGTAAGAGTGAAATGAAACTTAAATGTTTGTTAAAATAGAGGAGAAATCTTTTTGAAACCGATACTGTTTTAATATCTTTACATAACTTTCGGTCTCTTTATGTGAATCGGGGTCTTTGTCTATTTGATAATAACTTCAAGTGTATGTTCATGAGTAGTTGCAGGCATGGTACTGTAACATCACTACGCTGTGACAAGAAAGGGTGAAGATTTTCCTTTAAGATCTTCCATACTTTGTAACTATTTAATGAGTTTTAGGGGCTTGTCGAATAATGAGCATTATGGGCTTGATGAGGCATGGAGAATCTTGCTAGAATTTGTCCTTCAACACGAAAAAGAACGATACCTTTGTCAAGCGGCGATGTAACTTGTTCATATTCTTTAGGCTTCATTCATGCTGTGATCATTTTATGGTCTTTGAGCTGTATCCTTGTCCTTGAACCTTGGATTATAAGCATTAAGTCATACCACGACTAGGCATTAAATCCTTTACAATTTTTCTTCCATAGTACTCTTTCTTTGCTTCTGTTGACTGTTGCTTGTTGTGTGAATATATAGGTTTTAGAGGTGGTGGAAGGTTTATTTTAGGTTAATAGCCTTCGATATTTAATGGCTTGTGCCTTTAAACCTTCTAAAGGACCTCTTTTTCTATTTTGGATGTGATGGTCATGTGCACTACATGTCACTATGACTATATTTGTGGAGATAGAATGAAATCACCACTTCGAAACTGCAAAAAAAAGAAAAAAACATGTTATGAAAGGCAAAGGGAGTGAGAGAGGGTTGCTTCGAGAGGGTCTAGGAGGACGGAAAAGGTATTGAGGGAAAATGCGAGCGCAACGGAAAATGGGGTGAAAAACAGGTGGAATGGTGAAAAATAGGTTTGATGGGAGCTTGGGGCATCGTGGGTTGTGGATAGTTAGATTAGAATAATCAACGGTGATCTACGGTGGAGAATTTGTCGACGAAGTTGTTTGGAGGATTAGATGAATGGTGGATGAGTGAAGATGCGATATAATGTTGAAATTGTTAGATTAAGATAATCAATGGTGGAGATCGATGGATGGAGTCATTTGAGAAGTTAGATGAATGAAAAATGGATGGAGGTGAGATCCGATCGGTACAATGCAGTTAGAAAAAGTCAATGGCGGGGATGCTTTGATGGAATCATTTGGAAGAAAAGTTAAAATGCAAGTGAGAACGGGGTTGTGATATGACGAGAGCCATCGATTTCGGAGATCAATGGTACAGGATTAAAAACCAAAGTTGCGTTGCGGAGGGGTAGTGAGGGAAAAAAGCAGGAGTGGTATTCACGCTGACAAAAAGGAAAGTGAAATACCCAAAAAAGCAGATTCATGCTTTGATTGCACGTGGATTTCTAAAACCACCCATTTCGTGTAATTTTGAAACATTAACTCTTGGGCTGAAAATTTTGCGAAACAAAGTGTCTTGTCATTGGATGATGGGCGGCGAGATCGAAACGATGCGGAATGAGCACGATAACGGTGGTATGTGGTGGGCGGAACATATGGTGAGGTTGAGTTGAGACCATTAGATCTTGTGGATGGGATGGTTGATATTAAAAAGAGAAAGAAGAGTTTTGGAATGGGAGGCCAAGTGAATAGCGAAAGATGGGGCCATTGTATTTGTGGGAATGGATAGCGAGAGATCTAATCGATGATGAGTGGAATAGTGAAAGGGAGAAAAATAAAATGCGGACGCGATGAGATCCTGGCCGTGGTTCTTGTGGATTCAACGGAGTCTAGATCAAATTAGAATCGGGCCATCGGAGGAGGAAATGAAAAAGGGAGAAAGGCCGTGTTTGGCTTATGTGATTAGGTACTAGCCATTGGATCGGGGAAATGAATGGTGGAGATCTCCTTCGAACTGTCACATCGGTAGAGGGTCAAAGGGTAAGGGACTAAGATTTTGCGATATGCAATTATGCGAGGGCCATACGGTACGAGGGAGATCAACGGTCGAGTTGTATCGAGAGGGTGTATTGATGGAGGCCTATGAGCGGACGTGATGAGATCCTGATAGATTTGGTTCTTGTGGATTCAGTGGTCCCGGAGATCAAGTCGATGGATGCGATGACGGAGGTTGCGGGCGGCATGATTGAATCCTGGCCATTGGTTCTTATGGATTCAATGGTCCGGATCAGAGTACGGCGGTCGGGTGATGGGCTCATGGCGGAGCGTGATTGAATCTCGATCGTTAGATGCGCGGGAATGGACGGTCAGATTAGATTGGAATATCGGAGGAGAGGGGCTCATCGCATCGGGGGATTAGGAAAAAGAACAAAGGGAATGAATTTTTGAGATTGCAATTAAGCCTTAGCACTTGGTCGTAGCACGAGTTGTATGGAGAACGGGGAGCTGGGGCTAAGGCACGAGGGCTTAAGACCTCGATATGGTGAGGACGCTGAGTTTTAAGGGGGTTTTTGGGAATTTGGAGGTTAAAATAGATGGAAGGGAGGGATTTTAGGCAAATAAAGAAGGAAATATAAGGTTTAAAAAGTTAGGATGATTTAGAGGGTGAAATGAAGGGTTATAAGGAGTTTTGTGAAGGAAGTAAGGATGAAAAATGAGGGAATTTTGTGGGAATGAAATGGAGGCAGAATGGGCCCCTTTGGGGAACAACTTCTTTCTGCTTAATGATTCATTAATTGAAACAACAATGAATATTCTTCTGGAGGATAAATGACACATAGAGGCTTCAAAAATGATATATTTACAAAGGAAATATGTCTCTTGAAAGACTCGAAACATGTTAACCACTGTTTTGTTTTTATTAAGATATTATGAGTGGTAACAAGGGCATAACTCATACACTTTACAAAGAAGAATGAAAAATGAAAGAGTATAAAGAAAGGGTGCTACAACCATGTAGAAAAGTAGCATAACGGTGGCAAAGCATTATTTTTAGGGGCGACGATGGTTGTTGATTCTTCAGTTCTAAGTGAGATCAATACATAAAAAGATAGATCAATACAGATCCATGTATAAGAAAAGTGATATTACATTTCCCTTGAGATTTGCTCAAAACATGAAGCACCGGTAAGTCCCGAGAACTAAAACTTCATATCGCAGAATGATTGGAGAATTACGAATAATACAAGTACATAATAGATCATAATACGGAAAAAAACATAGATTGTCGCGATACATGGATCCTACGATTAAGGAAAATTCCAACCATGGGAATCTCTCTATAAAATGTGAGCAAAAGCACCCGCATACATGAATGTGCAAATAATGTTGTCTTAGGAGAGAGACAACAACATGGCTTCTAAATATTATTTGGCCTAATGCCAAGATGTGGATTTGAAGTATATTCAACGATGAACTCTTCCGGGGAGGTTAAAAGACACTCCTTTGAGAAGAGCCACGCTGCTGTCATCTAGATCTAAGAAAGTCTGGTCTTCCACTTATTGCGGCTCTGGGGAACGGCTCAACCCTCAACATGAGCGGTACCGAAGGTTGGCTAGGCTTTGATAGTGGACAATTTTAGCACAATTCTCCTCGGAAATTTTGCTCAAGGAAGGAGGTGGGATTCTCGAACGGAAGTCCCAACGAGGATGTCTAGCGAGACAAACCTTCGAAATAATCTTGTGACCTTTTCCTTGTTTCCCTCCTCTTCCTTTTATAAGATAGGATTCTTTTAAAACCCTAAACCACCTTGAATCACTTAACCCTTTTCAGAACACAACCTCCTTCTAGAAGCTGCGTCGTCCTCGAGGGGTTCAATGCATCTAGTACACATGTCATGACTTGGTCAAATAGGATCCCCTCTTGTGATTTAGCCCTTTCACTGCGGATATAATTTACCTTGTACAGAATGTGTCTTTTTCACATAGGCATTGATTTATTCTTGGTTTTCGAGTTTTTACATGTCCTCCTTTGCAATTTATTCATCGATTATGAAATGCAAAAATAAACAAGGAAAAATTAATGTTACAATTAGGCGAGCTAATTTAGGAAAATTACAATAAATTCCAACCCATGTGGCATAGGCCCTACCATAGTCAAACGTGTATTCCTGGGGCAGACCCTTGAGCTTATTGATTATAGAAGGTTATCCCTTAGCCACAGCCCAAAAATGGGTTATGTCACAGAAAAATATTATGCTTGAGTCATTCTGACACGCAATGTGTATACATAGGTGATTTTTTTCATTTTTGTGCATGTTGAGTTTGATGTGCTTTGTAAAAGCTTTCTACTTATTGGGTCTTGTTGGTTACTAGATGTCTGTTACCCCTTATATCGGTTTTCGCGGATACCGGAGTTGTCTTCGCTTCGGCTAGATAATTTATAATCTGTTGGTGAGTTGATTAACCTACGAGGTATTTATGCAGAAAAACAAAAAACAATGTTGCTAAGTATAGTGTTTTTGTGGAACTATTAATAGAGCGATTAACCTTGCTTGTCTTCATTGCTTGTAAATCTAGCTTCACGACTTGTTGTTCTTCAACTTGTGATCATTATTCGGTTGAAACCATGCATTCGAGATTTTATTTTACGTATTCGTTTGCTTGAAAGACATTTTTGTTCATCGCATATCAACATGTGAAGATGAATGAATACATTGAAAATGATGTAGTGGCTAACATTGTAGATAGACATTTGCGCAATTTATAAAACATCATCATATGTAAATAGACCCATGTGAAAACATATGTATATATATATATATATATATATATATATATATATATATATATATATATATATATATATATATATAGATATATCGATTGTTTACGTGTGCATTGCAAAAACCAAAAAAAGAAATATATGTATGTTTCGGTTACATCTCGAGACAACATGTCTCTCAAAAATATGCGGAAATAAAAATCTTGGGTGCCTAATCGGCGTGGTGCTCATGATAGCACATCATCGACCACTTCTCGCCGCCTCACCAAGCGAGTGGATATGACTAAGCACCCCTACGGTATGCCTACGAGCAGGCAGGAACATAATCCGGGTGAGCATAGTACGGGATCCCAGGGTGATCCTCCGTTGTCTTATCTCCTCCTCGCCCTCACCATGAGGATCGAAATCACGAGAGAGGTTCGCCTTGCTATTGGAAACATACCTACGAGCCTCTGCGGGCCAACATACGCATACATATAAGATTAAATGTCATAACATACATATACACCAAAAAATCATAAACTCATGAAAATAAAAAATGAGTCTCACCTAGCTCTTTGTCCCAATCCTCTCCCTGCGGAAGCGGGAGGTGCAGATCTAGAGGTGAAGTACGTACCGGAAGTAAAATGGGTCCTCATGATAATCGGTTGGTAATGGAGCTAATCAAAAAAGTTTTGGCCTCCGAGACATCTGTTGACACCCCCCGGCTCTGACATCATCGCGACCCATCGGGCCATCGAAATGATTCTCTAGGTGGTGACATTGGGGACGACAACCTCTCACGTCACGGAATGTTATTGGTCATTCAGGGAAGAATGATACCAAAAAATGGATCCATACTCAGTGCTTAGGTTTTCTCTTCTTGCACTTGGTTAGTTGCGGCAATATTAATAATCACGGCCTGCGCGGTTGTAGAGAGTCGGGGTCGAGCGATCTGTGACAAAGAGCGGGTTGTGTCTTTGTGGCCTCATGCGGTGCCCAAGTCCTACAACCCACGTGATAGTGTGCAACACTACTTTTGAAGTGCTAGATCTAGGATGGTTTGTATGTCGGCCTTCCGCTCCCTGTTCTCTCGTGTCCCTTGGCACTATTTCGATCACCATCATCCCCAAAGGATGGGTACTAGTCGACATAGGAAATTTGCACCTGCTGCAACAATCCTATGATAAAATACACATTAGAGACTTTGAGTTTGAGTTCACAGTCTCAAAGAACAAACTTTTTTCTTGATCTTCATCCCAAATTCTTATCAAATAATGAAGAGTGCGGGTAAACCTAGAGGCATGGTGTTAGGAAGAATTTCTTTAGCTACAATGCGAGGGCATCCATGCATCACTCATTCTCCATGGCAAGTTCATCTTCCACTCATTGTGTTCTCTCTCTTTCCACTACGTCACCGTTACTTTCTTCTTGGTACTGCACATTGTTCATATGAGCATTAGTCGCTTGCATAGGCATTGAAATTTTCAAACAATTGAGCGCATTTTCCTTAAATTTATGCGTATTTTTTGGTTGCGTGGTTGGTGTGACTATTTCGCAAACGATCGCGCCAATGGTCGCCCTCTGTGTAAGGGAGGTTGGAACGAGTCGGTGCCCAAAACCCACGCCCGGCCGTGAGTACCTAGTTTTTGCAAATCCTCTCCTAAAAAGGAATCAAATATGACAAATACGAGTAATGAAAATGCATTCGATTGTTTGCAAATTTCAATGCATAAGTATACTAACAATGCTCATATGAACAATATGCGGTACCAAGCGAGAAAGAATGGTGATTGAGTGGAAAGGAAAGAAAAATTTCTCGGTGAAGATAGACTTTCCATGGAGAATGACGATGCATGGATGCCCTCGAGCGACTGTGGGCAAAAATTCTTCCTAACATCGTGCCTACGAGACCCGACGGTACTTCAATGTTTGATAAGCATTTGGAGATGAAAATCGAAAAATTTATTCTTCAGGATCGGGAACTCGAGCTTTCGTCTCGAGCGTGTTTTGTCATGGGATTGTCGTGGAGGGGTGCGGTCCTATCTTTGACCGATACCGTCCCTGCGGGGAGGTAGGGATAGTGATAAACGAGTATTCGAAGGGCACGCGGTATGGAGCGGGAAGGTTGACATCCAAACCATCTGAATGCGGCACTAAGAGTGGTGCTACACCTTTATCATGACTCTCGGGGATCCACGAAGCACACATGAGCCACCGGGCTGCTGGCCTTTCTTGCCATGAACTACCGACCCGGAAGCTCTCTGTGGCAGTATCACTATTAATGGCGAAGGTAACAGTGCAACGAACCAGGCGGGTGGTTTTGGTATGGATCCATTTGGTATCCGTTCTTCTTGGGCGACTACCGTCTTCCGGTATAAGGAAAATCATCATCCCAATACCACCACCCGAAGAACCACGAATGGCCGGATAGGGCATGTGATGCCAGAAGCGGTGCCCAGCGGCAAATGTCCTAGAGGCTAGGAGATGCCAGTGCTTCCGTCACGGCCAGCGGTGCTCGTGGAAGAGCTTGTACCTACTGAGCCTTAGGCCACTGCGTAATCCGAACCTCCGCGGGGGGGGTGGGACGAAAAATGGGTAGACTCATTTTTATTTTCATGGTTATGATTTTTTAATTATTATATATATATGTTCGGCGTTTAATCTTATATGTATGCACATGTTTGCCTAGATATGCTTGCTTAGGTATGTTGCTATGCGAGCGGGCTCTCGTGATTCGGTCATCATGGTGAGCGACGAGGAGGAGATAGAGTACAAAATTTTGGAGGGAGTACCCATGAGATCTAGACCATACTCACTGAAATAATCTTAGGCCACCGGAGGCATGCTATGGGGAGTGTAAGTCATATCCACCACTTCATGATGATTAAAATAAACGCGCGTGTATCTTGACATCGCGTAATTAGTACACAGACACACACACACATACACAGAGACATATCTCGGTCTCTTGAAACATACATACTATATTTTAGTTTTAATGCACCTATACAAATGGAAATATATATATATACATCTATTTTCTACATGAATATATTTACATATGATGATATTTATAAATTTATAAATATCTATCTAATACAATATTAGCCCATACATCGATTAATGTATTCGTGCGTCTTAATGCTTAATATTGTGTGATGAAATCAAAATATCTTTCAAGCGAACAAATGCGTAAATGCAATCTCAAATTCATGAGTTATTTGAATAATGATTATTAAATTGA
Source organism: Pinus albicaulis (assembly GCA_034641835.2). NCBI lineage: Eukaryota > Viridiplantae > Streptophyta > Pinopsida > Pinales > Pinaceae > Pinus > Pinus albicaulis. The sequence goes on from JAXQQM020082730.1 coordinate 140,443, forward strand.
AAAAGAACAACAAACTTGCAAGCTAGATTTACAAGTAATGCGTAATATAATGATTAAGTTTGCCTGCAATTAATATGGATTCCACCGCTGACACTATATTCCAGCGGCGATTTTTTTTGTTTATCTAGACAAATGCCTTGTAGGTTAATCAACTCACCCGTGGGATTATAAATTGCCAATGCGGGCAAACACTCCATCTTCTTGACGCCATCATGAAACCAACACCAAGGTAATGAACCACACCAAAAACGATGAACCCAATATCGAGAAAGCTTACCGACATCAAACCTAAACATGCAAAAATGAAAAAAACCACTGTGTACAAATCGGCCCCTCCATTCAAATTTTGCTTAAAGTCTCCTCTTTCCCTCTAAAACGCACCACTTTTGAGAAATACATTTAAAGGTCTAAAAATCCGCTTTACAGGGTTATATAAGGCCTAGCCCCTTTTCTCTAGCTCGCTCCTCCTTTCTCATATATCAATGGCCCCGCCCCTTACGAATCGTTTAACGCAGTCGCAGTCACCCCATTGCATGTCGCCTCATCGCAAAGTGCGGTTTCCCATTCGCCGCTATCCCCCATCCCCTTCGCACTTTTAGTTTTCGCAGTCCACGCTCGTGGCCACGCCCATCGCATAGCGCGGACGCGAAATTTTTTATTCATCATTCCCTCCATCACATTTTCTCCTCTTGCGATCTTGCGATATGCGCTCTGGGTCCCCCCTCCCAAAGCCTTTGCTCACGTTGTTTTGTTGTGTCTTTCCTTTGTAACTTCCCCAAAGATTGATTTTCAAAGTCTTCGTACCATCAATGTCTGTTACTTGTTTTGTCTTTTTCCTACATGTCGTTCACTTTTCCTCCATTGTTTGCATCTTCGGTTGTGTCGCGTCTCGGTGTTTTTTGTTTGAAGTCTACTTGCAGCTCTAATTGTCATCATCCTCCCAAATCTATGCCACGCGACTTATTCAGCTCTTGTGTCCACTATCTGCGCGGTTAGTTTTATTCAACGAGATTTTGTTTTGCGAAACTTGTGGTGGGGAACAAAAATTTGCGGAAAGGATGGAAGTCAACATGATGTGACTCCATTAAAGAAATGCTTCGATCTATAGAACTCTCCAGAGAAAATCAAAAGGGCACATAGGCGGATGAAAACATTAATGCGACAGCAGTTATTAATGAAGAAACGATGAATTGATGTCGACTCAAAAAAAGGTTTCAAATTTAAATTCAAAATACGAAGATCGAAAGTACCATCTACGAACGGTAGCCTCGAGTTTTTATTCATAGTAGATCTTTATCCTCTGACAAAATGTTTACATATTTATTATTTATGTCATGTTTATAAGTAGATTTTCATTTCGACATTCATTTCGAGAAATAAGTTGTAAGTACGGTCATTTGTGTTCGGTCATTTCATAGCATGGGCGTGAATGTTTTACGCCATCTATTTTAAAAATAAGTCATTAAATACTTTCATATACCTCCTCCTCTAGAATTCTCTATCTCTATAAAAGCTAGAAGGAAAAGACATTGTAAGGGTTCAGTTTCGATCGACAAGGCGTAACGTTGAAAAGGCTTTTGTATACATTTTGTAATATTTACCTTGTGAAGGTTCGGAACCGTAGGGTCTCGGTGAGAGGAGTTATAAGCGTAGTGAGGATTACGAGTCTCTAGTATCTCACGGTATGTAATTTTCTCTTATGTGTTAATACAATATCTCTTTCATGCTTATTATCTTATTGTATCATGTTAGAATACGAGTGGCTCTTGCTTGCGATGAGATTCCATCCTTGTTGATGCCTTTGGAATTGGTAAGCGCTTTAATGGGCTGGTCATGGTATCTTTGTTCCATGTTCACCTCATCCATATTTTACTTCTATTAGTTTCTTAGAAGGATGCTTTTAAACGCCATTGTCATATAAGGATTCATAAATTGGTATGCCCTTATATGGTTGTTGTGTATCTGGTATCGGTCTCATGTCGCTGAATAATATCTTCTTATGTTACGCACTACACTCACTTTCGATGGTAAGTTTACCATGATATATTATAAAATGCAGCCCTCTTTACGTTAATTTTGTCTCTTAAACATCAGATGCCTTTATATTCAGAATTTTACGTGTTCCTACACTATTCTTATCTTTGTGTAAACCAAGGAAAGTTGGTCCCATTCTAATCTAATTTCCTTATTCGAAACAGAGATAGTAGGAAGGCATTTGGATTGACAACCCAAGCTATGTTACGTGCCTCTCTTTGCTATGTTAAGATGTCCTAGGCAACGGTCTCTGTGGCAACTCTAGGCTTGTCTCTAGCGCCGAAATCATCCACAACACCACTATGTACACATATCATGCATGAATGACTCAAGCATAATATTTTTCAAATACAACCCATTTATGGGTTGTGCTAAGAGATAACCTTCATAATCAATAAGCTCATAAGCCCCATTCTATAACACATGTTTGATGATGTAGGGCCCATTCCACATGGGTTGGAATTTACCTTTGACCTTTCATGAGCTTGGTCATATGGGAGAACGAGGTCACCTTCGATAAAAAGAACGAGGGAAAGCTGTTTGGTCGAAAGTGAGCTTTGAATCACTTCTTTTGTTAGCCCGATGACTAAAGCGATTTAGCGACAGTTTCATCCGATCTCTTTCATATAGAGGACACATTCTTCCTTAGGTGGTAGTAGGTAATTCATAGCTAATTTGAGTGAAGGAATTTCACACTCAATCGGAAGAGTAGCTTCCAGAGCCATACACCAACTAAAATGGGGTGAATCGGTTGCCACTCTTAATCGGTATTTTGATAAAGCCCATAGAGATAAAAATAACATGAGATGCCAATTTGATTTATGGATCCCAATTTTTTCGTTCGAGCATCATATGAAGCTGGCATTTACGGCTTCAACTTGGCGGGTGGCTTGAGATAATATGGCATTGAGATGTCATGATGCAAACCCAACTTAGACGTCGGCTCGCCATGTGGGTCAAAGTATGAGCGCGATCGATAACGATGGCTTGGGAACACCAAAATAGAAATAACATGATTGGATATGAATTGTGTTGTTGTCTTATCGTCCTGACCGATTAGGCATTGCTTCGGCCCATTTTGGCAAAATAATTGACGGCGACGATAAAATTGTGAGTAACCCCAACGTACATCAATACTGATACTCGTTGCCCACAACATTGTGCCTCATACTCTTAAGGTAAGATACTTGGGTACTCCTCTAAGGGATGCAAGGTCCCCTCCAATTGGAGAAAATTCTTCATTTCCACCTCCTCGTGGTGGTGGATCCTCTCCTGGTGCCCGAATGTTGATGCCTCCTTGGCTCCTCTTCTCTCTCCTCTTCACTATTCAAAAATACCTCGATATAGTGTTCCTTTTTTACAACACATTGATGCCCTGGTGCCACTGGTTCTTGGCGGTGAAGCAAATATTCCTCCTCCTCGAATCTCTTAGGACATCATCACTAAGAGTTCCTTTGTTCTGTAGTTCTCCTTTGGAGGAAGAGCCTTCACATCTTTCCCCTTTGATTGAAAAGTAGGCCTTTGCTAAAATAGAGCTATTACGAATTGGAAAATCATCCTATAAGTCCTTATCCTCTCGTGGAATCTTGGAGCGCGGTTGAGTACAGGCAAGTACCAACGTACGGAAGCTCTACTAGCCCACCAATGAACATATAAACTCTCCTTGCTATGGATAAATCCAACACCATGATGGAAAGTTTAAGGAATTCGAGAGAGATATAGGTCTCCATATTTCATGGTGATTGAGCACAGCTAGATCGACGAGGGTGCCTCTGGATATCTTGATCGAATATTTCTGCCAACCTGCGGGTGAATTACGCATATGACATCACATTTGTTCCCAGTGTACAAATACCGTCAACCACCATTCATGCTCACCTTCAAGGTGCGGGTGCTCTGTCTTAATAGATTTAGTCTCTATTACTTGGTTTAACTAGAAATATATGTAGTTTCTCCAGCAAGACTTGGTGTGAACTTGGATGACCCATCAAAGCGGTGAGAGAAAGAGACTGCCCTTGGTCTGCTGCTGATCATTGTTCTGCATGTGCCCTCCCTTACATTGTTATTATAGGGTCTCCTATTATCCTTGATACGACAAAACTCCTAGAAGTTTAGATTCTCTTTAAATATTTAGGGTTGGAAACTCATACTCTAGAAATTAATCTTCAAGAGTATCTTGTTCTTGGGGTCCTCCACACCATTTCCCTCTTTGCTGTGAATGTGAGCATAGTGCGTTTTCTTCAGGAAACTTGTTGGTATTCTTTGATTTCCTCACACCGATGATGTGAAGTGTTGGAGCTTTCTCCATGTAGTAACCTTCTTGGGGTCTCTTTTTGTCTTTCCATCCTCATCTCCTTGATTTCTTTGGAAATATATTGCATGGTTTGGAGAAGAAGCTTTGCAAACTCCTTTTCATCCATTTCTCTTAAGTCTTTGAGTTTTTTTCTTTGTCTTATTCGTTGTTTGTATAATCAAACCTAGGTTTCTATTAATATGCCATACTCATTCTGCGAGAGGTTCCTTTTCTTCTCATGACATGAATGTCGTGCTACACGGATTCAGGCCAAGATTGTGCTGCGATACCATTGTAATATTCCAAATTAGGAAAAACGGGAATATTGAACATAAAGCGGAAAATGCGATGGGCCATCAATACATCAAGCATGAGTAGATCATAGAAAATTTTATTAGATGTCATAGAAGAAAATGAGTACGATATCTTGAGGAAAAATACACTCAAGCTAGGCAAAACAAGCCTCAAATGACCCGATGCCCAAAAACATGAAATATTGCTACTACCAAATGACGGAAGGGACATGAATGCACGGTCCTATTGAGAATAACTACAACTATAAACTAATAATGCATGGATCTTCTTATATAGTGCTCCAAAAATTTCGGAATCGGAAGATCTAATCTCTCTAGCACAATTCCAAGATAACCCGAAAAGGGTTCAGAGAAATTCATAGTATGAAAAATGCGACACTAGGGCTGAATTATGCTCTTACCAATAAATAAATTCTAGGAGGTGGATGATATAATAAGAAATAGGTGATAATCCTCCCTACTAACTTTCCAGGATGAAGGGTTGCTCCCCTCCTTTCGGAAAACAAGCTCAAGGCCATGGGTTCTCGACCCTCCGCTACCAGCAGCCCTCCTGAATTATGTAATTTCACGAAGGAGATTGTGTTGCTGAAGGTGTTTGAGGGTCGACTTTGATTGCGGATGATGGAATGAAGCTCAAAGGAACCTCTCACAGTGTTTACTCGAAGTCCCCCAAATATGGGGGTGGGATCCTGCCCCAAAACACTGTGTGCTAAACAGCATAGTGGGCTACTTGCTAAATAGGTAGGTGTGCGAAGAGTCATAAAAGAAACAAACTAAGCAATATTAAAAATGATTTCCATAAACTCTGTCCCCTTCCTTATATTCTTTCTTGGTATCTCCCCCTTGGTCCTACTCGATAAATATGCTACTCATGGAGACTCCCTCCAATTATGGTTGCATTGTCCTCCAATATCTCTCCTACCTTCATTGCATTGTTCATTTTTGGTCGTACGGACCCGATCCTGACATTCACCCCCATTTGCAAGGGTGATTTATTCGACTAGATACACTTATCCAATTTCACACTAAAAGTGTTTTATTACGACGAAGGAAGTTGTAGGCCCCCTACCCTCTTATTCATCTGCTTTATTAACAAAAACAAAATTTAATATTTCCAACTAGGTAAAAGCTAATTAGGAATATTACGGATCCTCCCCTCCCAAATGTTGCTTGTCCTTAAGAAACTACAAGGATGGATGTTGCAAAGCCTTCTCTCCTTCCCATGTAGCATCCTCATACGATAGGTTCCTCCATTGAATCGAGATGTTCTCCAATCAACGTGTCCCTTAGCTACCCCTCCCAAGTGTCCGAAGTTAGCCTTTTGTGATAAACCCAAATAGATCACTTCATAAGGTAAATGGAATCATGATGGAAACTACATCATCGATGGCCCCTTTGATGTACGAGACATGAAAAATGTTCAAGAACCTTACTCCTAATGGGGAGCTCCAACCTTGTCGCCCCAATAAGTTGGATCACCCCATATGGCCAGGTAAGCTTCTTGGTCCCCTTCTCTTTGCGAAGTGCAAAGATGGAGATAGAACAAATTTTCGACCCCAAAATGTCTCTTTAACCACCCATGATTTATATATAACCAGTGTGGGATTGTAGCATTGCGGTCCTTAAGAAATGAAAAGTTGTCAACTCTCTTGAATCCCAAACTTGCAGGTATAGGAGCCTTTCTTGCTCCAACAAGTATAACGACAAATACTGGAGAGCATCATCTCCATGTAGGACCAAAAATGAGAAATACGGATTCCATATAAAATGTGGGATGGTGACAATATTCCTCCAAGTGGAGCTAGCGGCTGTGCTCTCTTGCTCACATAGTAATAACCGATGGCTTCCACTTTGTTGTTTACTACCTCTCTCTCCTTCCTTTTTTGGGTGTAACGATTGGTACTCGTCAAATTGGTACCCCCAAAATGGAACAACTCCTGCCCCAAGCCATCCGGGAAGTGGCTATCTCTAACCTTGAATACTGGTATTAGGAAAACCATAAATTCTAAGGAAGTGTCTTGCCCCCTTGTGAATTAGTGCTATAAATAGATAGCGAAAATGTAAATTATTTGTTAGTTGACGAATGGTTATAGATAATCCTTACCATGTCTTGTTGGAAAAATAGTGATGAAGTCCATAGAAGGGCTCTCCCATTTCCCCTCCCGAAAAAGGAAGTGATAGTAAAAAAAACACATGATGGTTGTTTTCTTCTCCATACCTACGGAAAACTACATTCTTGATATGCGGAGCACATCCTCCTTGAAGACCCTTCACGGAATCTTTGATGGCACAATGTGTCTTTGTGGGCGCCTTGGTGGCACAGGGAGGGGTCGATCATGCGCTTCATGTAGAATTTTATTCTTGAGCTTATATTATCTAGTCGAAGATTCGGTCCATGTATTAGACGACTCCATCCATCCTCTATACTTTTCATCGGTCACCTTCCCATCGAGTACGTCACATGTGAAGTGGTTCTTGGAATACTCCTGTGTTCAGGACTCCCAGTACGAATCCACCCATCGGTAAGTGTTCTTGGTCTGCGTGATAAGGCATTTGTCACCTCATTGCTTCTCTCTTTGACATATTTAATGTCATCGTCATAAGACACAATCACAGCTAACCACCTTTTGGCCTCTCTTACAAGCTGCTTCTCCTCGAGAAAAGGTTGAATATTTTGATGATAAACCTTCACTTGAAAGTTCTTTCCCATCAAACATTGTATGAGTTTGACGATGTATGGATGATGGCGAAAAACCCTTACCATATATAGAAGACACCTTCCTATGTGGAAGTGTCTTCGACTCTCCAAAGGCTATGGAATAGCCCCCTTTTCCTGTTATGTCATCCTCTTGAAGCATCCCCTTCTAGTACGAAAAGGCTTGGTAAGAGTTGGTAATATCGATATCATACATATATTCATCTCCTCACTAAGCCAATCAAAGGCCCTGCGCACGGTGTTTTATCCCATCCGTGTCTCCACATAGCTAAATATGTGGTGGTTCCACTTGTTGTAGGAACGCCCCAACGAACTTCCGGTCCGGGGACCTTCTAGTGGAATGCCTCCGAATACTATAACATCATGGTACAGATTAAGCGCATATATGAGTGGATTGATTTGTCCTCTGCCTTCCTGCGTACGATTCGGGTCTCCATATTATGTGTAGAGACTTCTTGAGGTGGATAGGTGTGCATGCCCACCGATCATTTGATACTTTTTCCTCTTCTTATCTATCCATTCCATCGGCGAGGTCTCCCGATATGTGATGACCTTCCCAGTGTAATCAACCATTTTGCACACCCAATGTCACAATGGTGTTGGGAATATAAAACCACAAAGAAGTGATTAGTCAAAGTGTATGTCAACAGTTACAATAATGTCGTAACATACTTCAAACATTGCATGGTTCTGGCTCTTGGAACCAAAGTGTGATCTTTCAAAATCATTAATGGGTATTTATTTCTCTTCTACACACTACACGAGAATAAATAAAATTGTGGGTAGCCCCATTTGTATACATTGACTGATACCCTGCCCACGAAATATGCCTTGGACTCTCGAGTCCAAATACTTGGTGCTCATGAGGATGCAGGGCCCCTCAAATTGGAGAAAAATGCCCAATTTCCACCTCCTGGTGGTGGTGGATCCTCTCCTGGTGCCACAACGCTGATCCTTCTCCTTCTAGTTTCTCTTCTTCCTCCTCTTCACTGTGAGAATACCTCAATAAGTGTCCCTCGCTGCTTGCCTAATGCCCTGGTCTTGTGGTTCTTGGAGAAGCAGAAGCAAAGCTTTCCTCCTCCTAAAATCTCTTTGAACATCATCATTAAGAGGTCCTTTTTTACGGATTTCTCCTTTGAGAGGGCAACACAGATCTTTCCATTTGATTAAAAAATAGGCATTTGCTGAAATGGGCTTGCCTTGGCAAAACGTCACACATGAAGTCCCTAACCCTCTCGTGGCATATTAGAGCGTAGTTGGTCTAGTTTCCTTTACCAACCCATGAAAAGGCTCTACTAGCCCATCGATGAACATATAAACTCTCCTAGATGTGGATAAGTCTAGCACCATGACGAAGAAAGTTTAAGTAATTCGGAGATATAGGTCTCTAGATTTCTTGGTGGTTGAGCTTGGCTAGCACAACAAAGGTTGCCCTCTTGGATCTCTTCGGTCGAATGTTTCCTGCAACCTCCGAGTGAATTACGCATATGCGGTCACATTTTCATGTACTGATGTAGAAGAAGCTGGCAGAAACCACCATTCATGTGCCTCACCTTCAAGGTGCGGCCACTTTGCTATCTTAATAGCTTCAATCTCTATTACTTGGTTTAATTGGAAATAGATGTCCATTTTCTCCACCCAAGACTTGGTTGTGCATGGATGACCCTTGACGGGGAAGAAAATCTACCATAGTACGCGCGATCATTTTTTGCATACCCTTCACTTCTATTGTTATTGGGTCTCCTATTATTCTTGATCTAAAATAACTCATGGAAGTTCATATTCTCTTCCACCCCAATCTTTGAGATTGAGACTCACACTCCAGTAATCTTCAAGAGTATCTTGTTCTTGGGCTCCTCACCCCATTTCCTACGCTAGGAATGTAGGCATAGTGAATAGTTGAAACTTCAACGCATTAATAGTTGATCGCACGAGTGATGTGAAGTGTTAGACTTTAATAGTGTAGAAAAATTCTTGGGGTCTATTTAATATTTTTTCCATCCTCGTCTCCTTGATTTCTTTGTCAATATCTTGCATTTTTTGGAGAAAGAAGCTTTAGGAACTCCACTTTTCATTCATTTCTCTTGATAGTGGAGCTTTTCCTTTGTGTTCTTCATTGTTTGTATAATCGAAACCTTTGGTTTATTAATATACTTCTCCCATACTTTGAGGTTCTCGTTCTTGTGATGACATAGTTGTAGTGCTACATAGGATGAGCCAAGATTATGCTCTTATCTGCTTTGTAATATTCCAAATGAGGAAAAATAGGAATACTTGAACATAAAATGGAAAATGGAGTAAAATATCAATATGAACATGAGTAGATCATAGAGCCATTTTAATATATTTCATAGAAGAAAATGAGTACAATTATCTTCGAGGAAAAATACACTCAATCTATGAAAAACAAGCCTCAAATGACCAAGTACCCATAAAAACATGAAATACTACTACTACACAAAATGCGGAAGGATATGTTTGTACGGGTCTATTGGAGAATAAATATAGATAGAAACTAATAATGCATGCTGTCTATTTGATATAGAGCTAGAAAATGCCAAGATCGGTCTGGGCTCTCTAGCACGATTCCAAGATAACCCAAAAGTGGTTTCCAAAAATACACAATATGAAAAATGTAGCCCCGAGGGGTACAAGATTACGCTACTGCAAGTACAGATAATTTCTTGGAGGTGGCTGATCTAATAATAAATAGGCCGATACTCCTCCCCTACTAATTTTTCGGATGAGGGCTTCTCCCCTCCTTTGGAAAACAACCTCGATAACCTGGTTCTCAACCCTCCTTGTAACAACTCTCCACCAGATTATGAGAAATTCTTGAAGAGTTATTAACGAAGGTGGCTAAAGATTGACACAATCTTTGGGTGATGGAATGAATCTCGGAGCCTCTCTACGGGTGGGCACTCGAAGTTCCTCGAGGATGAGGTGGGATTTTACGCTGAAACACCCTTGTGCTAAATAGCACAACGGACTACGCTAAAGAGATGAAACATGCGAAAATTCATAAAAAATACCAAACATAAAAAATATTCAAAATGATTTCCATGACACATCCCCTTCCCTTCTGTCTTTGTGAGCCTCCTCCCCTTGGTCCTGCTCTTCTAAGAATCTTTACTCCCATGGAACTCCCTCCCATTATGACTACGCTGTCCTCCAATACCTCTCCACTACCTCCATGAATGTGATGTTTATTTGGTCAATATTTACCCCATCCATGCATTTATCCCCATTCATGCCAGGAGTTCTTTATTCAACTAGATACACTAATACACTTTCACTCGAAGTGTGTAATATTCAAATTTTTCCTTGAGTAATTGGAATATTAATTTTGTCTATTTTCACTTTGGGGATGAATAATTGGGTGAGAAGACCCATTAATAATAAAAACATGGATAAAACCCCTCTAGTATGAAAGGGAATCAGCTTGAACTAGATTTCACACCCTCATGTGTGAAAGGGGACATTTTCAAAGTGGCTTGGTTAAGTTTGACCAAGTCAACAGTGTTGTGTGTAGGGTGGAAAGCACTACATGGGACAACGCGACGATAGACGGGGAATATTCCTTTCTGGAGGAAACCCTAATGGATGGGGCCCATAGGCTTCACTTGCTATGGAGAGGATGAGAGCCATTGTTCGCTCATGCTTATGAATTATACATTTCATGTCTATTCGGACATTGTGCATTATTTTTTTGTTTAGCGAAAATTTTTTTGGGGAATTCTTGTTTAGGATTTTCCTCACCTTATTGAGAGGCCTCTTGAAGGTTGGTTCTTCATTTTCCACATCTCTTGGCTCAAGGCCAAAGCATCCTCCTCCGGAGACGGCGTTATTGCGGCTGTCTGTGTCGTAGGGTGTTGCGGTGGATACTCCACAACACCTCTTCTGTCTCTTGTTTTTCGGAGAAAGTATTTCCTTTCTTTGGGAGATTAGATTGGAAGCTTTAGAGTGGATTTGTAGATCTTGGCACTTGGCCATAGTGTTCTACTTCTCTCCTTGCACGGTCCCTTGTTGTGTTGTGTTATTTCTCGTCCATATCTCGGTGGGGTTTGCGGTTGATTGGAGGGTGAGATGCGAGAAGTGTAGGGATCAACCTTCCATGCAGAGATCCATTGGAGAATGTATACTTCAGATTGATTATCATCTTGACCTTCTCTAATGAGTTCTAGATTTGAGTTGCGGCGGTACTTCAACAACTCCATTTTCCCCATTTTGTGTATTTCGGCCCGATCCCTTGGAGGATGATGCATTATTGCTTCTAAAGTTAGAGCTTTGCTCCCCTAGTGTATTTGAGCCATATATTGTCATATATTTTAGTTATTGTGTAATATGGAGTAGTACCTTATAAACTACGTCCTCTTAGTCTGCAGGTTTAGCAGAAATAGAAATGTTCTTCTATTTTCATGTACATGTGTTGTTGAGGCTTGCATTTCCTTTCTTGAGTGGATGTTTCCTCGAAACTTGTACCCTTTTCTTGATATAAAATTATTTGATGGCTATTCATATCTTCATGTGCTCATGGTTTAGCAAAATAACGTTTTTTGCATTTCTTGTTCAAGAGTTGTTGCAATCCCTCACAGGGCACTTTCGGGGATATCTAGTAGTGGGAAATCTGTTTAACCACTCTAGAAGAGTTTCTTTGATCCCAACTCTTGGATTTTAGTCTTAGATGAATTAATATAAGGATTCGAGGTCTTGGTATCAAATCCTCTTGCCTCCATTTAAAATACGTTTTCCAGCAATGGGTTGTTAGTTGTCCCGATTTGGGAAGATTACAAAGTGGTTTTATTCCAACTAGGAAGTTTATGGGTCCCCCTACCCTCTTATTCATCTAATTTATTAACAAAAACAAAATTTAATATTCCAACTAGCTAAGAATTTAATTGGGAATATTCTTTGTCCTCCCTCCAAATATTGTTTGTCTCGACACTTGCAAGGATGAATCTTTAAAAGTATTCTCTCGCTTCCCATATAACATCCTCTGTCCAAATGGGTTCCTCCAACTGAATCAAATATTCTCCGATGAACCTATCCCTTAGATGCCCCTCCAAAATTTTCCAGATTAGCCTTTGATGATAAAACCAAGGCTGGATCACATCATAAAGAGGTGGGGGATCCATAGTGGAAACTGTGCTCGATGGCCCTTTGAGGCATGAGACATGAAAAATGTTGGGGACCTTACTCTTAATGGGGAGCTCGACCCATATGCTAATTCCCCATTAAGATTGATCCTCCCTATGTGTTATAGAAAATCTTCTTGGTCCCCTTCTCTTTGCGAAATTTGAAAGATGGAGATAGACAGTGTACACCCCAAAATGTCTCTCTAACCACCCATGATCGTATATAACTACCTGTGGGGTAGGGTTGTGTGATGGTCCTTAAGGAGACCGAATATGTCACGACTCTCTTGGATCCAAACTTGGAGTCTGCGAGCCTTGCTTGCTCAACCATTATAGCAACAACTAATAGATCATCATCACCATATGGGACCAAAAGTGGAGACATATTGGATGCCATATAAAATATGGAATGGTGAAAATATTCCCCCAAGTGGAGCCAACACTACCATTCTCACTACATCTCCGAATATAGTCTTACGAAGTGTCTTTCGACCACTTGTTTACTACCTGCGTACGCTGTTGTTTGGGTGTAATGATTGATACTAGATATCAACTTGGTACCCCCCGAAACGGAGACAACTCTTGCCCCATGCCATCCAGTGACTGTCTCTAACAACGACACAAGGTCTTGGGAAAACCATAAAGTATGAAATTAGCTTGCACCCTTGTGAACGATGCACTATAAATATGTCTCAAATAAATTTAAATGCTTTGTGAGAGTGACCAATGGTTATAAATATCTGACCCACTTACCATGTATTGTTGGCAAATTGGTGATGAAGTCCATAGAAGGGCACTCCCATTCCCCTCACAGAAGGAAGTGACAATAACAATAGCGAGGATGGTTGTTTTCTTCTCCATACCTCTAGCAAACTACGCATTTTCACCGATGTCTTTGGAGCACATCGTCCTTAAGAACCTTCCACCGGAATCTCTCCTTGATGGCTGATATGTCTTTTTGAAACCTTGGTGCCCTGGTAGGGGTGAATCATGCATTGCATGTAGAAGTTTCTTCTTGAGCTTAGAGTCTCTGTCGAGAAGATGCGGTCCGAGTAATAGATGACTTCATCCATCACTCTGTAATTCTCATCGATCACCTTGCTCCAGTACCTCATATGCCAGTGGTTATTGGAATACTCCACCAACATTGGGACTCCCAATCTAAATACACACCCATCATTGACAATACTATTGGTATCTATGATAAGGAATTTGTGACCACATTTCTTCTTCCTTTGACATTTTCAATGTCATATATAGCGAATCTAACTAACCCACCTTTGTTCCTCTCTTGCAACTTCTTCTCCTCAAGAAAAAGGTTGAAGATTTTGATGATACGATCTTCACTTGGAAGGGCATTGCCCATCCAATATTGTACCGAATTTGGCCAATGCATGCATGATGTCCGGTAACCCTTTCCCATATACGGAAGACACCTTCCTATGTGGAAGTATCTTCCCGGCTACTCAAAGGCTATGGAATAGCCCCCTTGCACCATAATTGTTGTCATCCTATCCTGAACGTCACCTTCCGGTATGAAAAGGCTTAGTGAGAGTTGGTAATACGATATCGGAAAAATATTCATCTCCTCCTTGAGCCAATAAAAAGGCCCTACGTACGTTGTTTGTCTAGTCGATACCCCACTTAGCTAGATCTTTGGTGGGTGCCACCTCTTGTGAGAACTCTTTATGACACGGATTTGGGGACCTTCTGATCGAATTCCTCAAAATACTATAAAATCATGGTCTAGAGTAAACTTCATATACGAGTGGACCAATTTGTCTCCTTCCCTCTTCATGAAATCATTCTCCTTCTTAGGTGTGGAGACTTCACAGGAGTGTATAGGTGTGCATACCCACAGTGATTTTATACTTCTGCTCTTCCTATCTATCCATTTCATCCTCGAGGTCTCCCAATATGTGGTGACCTTCCCAAATGTAATCAACCACTGCACACCCAATATCACATGCATTTGTGAGGATTATTGACCACAAATAAGTGATCGGTAAAAGTGTATTTCCCCAAGGTTGTAGATAATGTCGGAAAGAAATACTTCACACATTTCATGGTTCTAGCTCACTGAGACAGTAGAAATCCTTCAAAATCATCGTGGGTATTTTTCTCTTATGCACTAATGCAGGCATCAATAAAATTGTGGGTAGAGCCATTGTTGTCTTTATCCAATGCGATACCCTCTACCCGCCAGAGAATTTACCTCAAAGTACGAGGTCGAGATACTTGGGTACTCCGCGAGGATCCGAGGGCCTCCAATTCGAGAAAATTACCCATTTCCACCTCACGGTGGTGGTGGATCCTCTCCTAATGCTGCAATCTTTGATGTCTCCTTTTAGCACATCTTCTTCCTCCTCTTCACTATTCGAGAACACCTCGATATGGTCTGCCTTTCACATGACACACTAATACCCTGGTGCCCATGGTTCTTGGAAAGTGAAGCAAATCTTCCTCCTCCTCAAATCTCTTTGGACATCATCACTAAGAGGTCCCTTTGATGTAGTTCTCCTTTGGGGGAAGCACCTTCACATCTTTCCCCTTTGAATTAAAAGTAGGCCTTTGTGAGAAATGGAGCTTTCTTGCCCTTGGAACAACATCTGACAAGTCCTAGCCCTCTGATGGAATCATGGAGCATAGGTTGTCTAGTACTTTACCAATAATATGAAGGCTCTACTGTATAAATGAACATAGAAACTCTCCTAGTTGTGGATAAATACGGAACCATGATTGAAAATTTTAGGAATTCGGGAATGTAGGTCTTGATTTCTAAACGCGAGCTTGGCTAGCTCGGCTTGAGGGCTGCCTCTGGATGTCTTTCGATCAAATATTTCTACCCAACCTACGATGGATACATATGCTGGTCACATTTGCAGGGTTCAATGTAGAAATACCATGAAACCACCATTCGTGTGCCTCACCTTCAAGGTGAAGTGTTGTTATCTTAATAGCGTCAATATTTGGTACTTGGTTTAACTAGAAATAGATGTCTAGTTTCTCCACCCAAGACTTGGTTTGTTACTTGGACCGTCAGCGAGGAGCGAGGAAAAGAATCCACCCATAGTACCATGAAATCATTGTTATGTGTACCCTCCACTTCTATTGTTATTACGGGGGTCTCCACATTGTCTTCGATACGAGAAAACCAAAACTTGGAAGTTTGGATTCTCTTTGAATATTTGAGATTGAGACTCATACTCTAAGTAATCTTCAAGAGTATCTTGTTCTTTCGGTCGTCCACCCCCATTCCTACGCTAGGAATGTAGGCATAGTTCGGCGTTGGGAAACTTGTTTGCATTCTTGGTTGCTCACACCGGTGATGTGATGCGTCGAAGCTTTCTCCATGTAGAAACCTTCTTGGGGGTTTCTTTGTCTTCCATCCTCATCTCCTTGATTTATTTGGAAATATGTTGCATGGTTGGAGAAAAGCTTTGAAACTTCTTTCATCCATTTCTCATGATCTTTAGGAGTTTTTCCTTTTCTTCTTCGTTGTTTATATAATCAAACCTCAGTTTCTATTAATATCTGCTTCTCGATGTGAGAGGTCCTCCTTCTATTACAGTGACATAAATGTAGTGCTACATAGGTTAGGCAGTTGTGCTGCGATACTGCTGTAATATTCCAAATTGGGAAAAACGAGAATATTGAACATAAAAAAGCTGGAAAATGTGGTAAATATCGATACATCAAACATGAGTAGATCATAGAGAAATTTTATTAGATGTCATAGAAGAAAATGAGTACAAGATCTTGAGGAAAAAATACACCAAAGCGAGGCAAAACAAGCCTCAAATGACCCGATGCCTAAAACATGAAATATTCTTTACCCGCTACACAAAATGATGAAAGGCCATGAATGCGCGGTCCTATTGAGAATAACTACATCTAGAAACTAATAAATCATGGATGTACTTGCTAATATGGTGCTAGAAAATTTACGGATTGAATATCTAGGCTCTCTAGCACAATTCCAAGATAACTGAAGGGTTTCCAGAAATACCTTAATATGAAAATGAAGCCCTAGGGCTGCTGGAAATACACTCTTTGCAAATGAATAACTACTCGGAGGTGGATGATATGATAAGAAATGGCTGACACTCCTCCCTACTAACTGGGATGAAGGGCTACTCCCCTCACGGAAAACAAAGCTCAACAACTTGAGTTCTCAACCCTCCTACAAGCGCCCTCCACAAAGTTCGCAATTCTGAAGAAGATTGTGTTCTTCAGAAGGTGGTTGAATATGGAACTGATTCCGGATGATGGAATGAAGCTCAAAGGAACCTCTCTAGTAGTGGGCACTGCGAAGTCCCACAGATATGGGGTGGGATTTTAGCCGAAACACCCTTGTGCTTTAAAAAACACATCGGGACTACTTTAAACGGTTGAAGCACGCGTGAAAATCATAAAATACCAAACATAAAAAATATTGAAAATGATTTTCATGGCTACCATTCCTTCCTTATATGCTTTTGAGCCTCCTCCCCCTTCGGATATACTCATTAAAGATGCTACTACTATGGGACTCCCTCCCATTATGACTTCATTGTCTCAATATCTCTCCACTACCTCGTGTTGTCTTTATTGATTTGGTCAATCTTAAAGCCCTATCTTTGTAATTTACCCCATTCACACAGTGCTTTGTTCAACTAGATACATTGATCCACTTTCACACTAGAAAGTGGTTTTATTCGGTAAGGATATTTATGGGTCCCCCTACCCTCTTATTCATCTACTTTATTAATGAAAACAAAATTTAATTTTCCAACTAGCTAAAATATGATATGAATATCACACCCTCTGAATAGTGCGGTATTGTGTGTTTGTGCATGCGGACATATTTAGTGGAGGAGCTAGATCTTGAGTTTCTCACCTTGGGATTGGGAGAAGGACCATCCCTTAAGTGCGATGAGTTGAGTGGGTGATATTGTAGTAGACATATCATTATCTTATCCCCATATCGGCGGTTGTCTCCAGGGGTGCATAACTCATACGATGAGGTAGAGTTGGCAACCCAAAAAGGGCTAAAATTCCAAACTCCAAAATATGGCCAAACTATTTGTGGGTTTTCTAGGTTTTTTGAGTAGATTACATGGTCAAAATCTTGGATCCTTTTGAGCACTCTAGTAGCCTCTTTCACATATATCTTCTTCACGACGATATTAGTTTCCAATGATAGTAAACGATTTTTACTTTCAGTCTTTGAGTTCCGGTAGAGTTGTTTTAACCATCTTTGGATGGCTTGAGAAATTTATTTTTGAGAATTGTGTATATTAATTTCCTATTGATACATAATGATATGGCTCCATTGTTTATGCTCATATGTATGATGTTTTGATGTATTACGACATTTTTATGTTCTACATGTTTTATTCTTATTTTACGCGTAGTTGGAATTGTGCATATGTTCTGCTGTTCCTATCTTTCCAATTTGGGATATTACGGTAGTATCGGTATGATCTTTGGCTCGTCACTGTGGGAATTTCATGACATCGGAGGAATAAGAAGAAGAAGCGAGGAAAAAGAAGAAGTATAAAATGGTGGAAGGATTGATTTTCTGCTTCTCTACGGATCTGTACGAGGATATCACCATGGAGATCAAAGAAATGAGAAGGGAAAGACAAGGAAAACTCAAGAGGCTTTTAGAATGGAGAAGGTGCGAGCACTTCCTGTCATTTGTATAAGCAACCGGTGGTGCGAGAAATTTCACAACGCCCTCATGTCCTTTCATGCAGAAGGAAATGAATGGCATGGATATGGAGGATATTTGGAGCATGAGAGTCTAAGTGATTATGTTGCCAGAAGTACAAATCTCAATCTAGAGCATTCAAAGAAAATGTGACTTTCAACAATTTTTCCTAATTAAAGAGAATCGGAACCCTACGGCAACAATAGAGAAGGGCACATGTAGAATGGTTCTTCTGCCTACATTTGATGAGTCATCCACAAGCACAAAAAAATCTTAGATGGAGAAGTTAGATGATTTCTTGTTCACCTACTAGGGAAAGGAGGCCATTGAGATTGTGGCACACTTTTAACCAGGGGTGAAGCAAATGATTGGTGGTTGACAATATGGAGCATGAAATAGTATTTGCACTTGTACGGACTTCACTCAATGGTTGGTAGATAGGTTTGACGGAAAACGAAGGCACTTTCCATTGAGACATTTTCCGACATTTATGAGAAGTATACAAGGAGAAAAAGAAGATATATGCCGATGCCCCTGCAGGGAGAAGAGAAACTACCACCACCAAGCTGGGTAGAGGTACTTGCATTAGTGGGGGGACCACTTACATCTTTACAAGATGGTCTGAGCATTCGACATTGAGAATTGCAGGACATGATTTAGGAGGTGCATGATGAAAGGAAGCGAGTACCGGTCTTGGTTCGACAATAGCGGAGTAACCATCGTTATCACCGGCGGTTGGAGAAGAAATTGCACTAGTTGGAGGAACTCTTGTAGCTTTGCAAGATGTTCTCAAACGTGTGATCCAAGGGTATGGAAAAATTTCCACCCCATATTATTTGACGACACCTACGATTGATATTTGTGGGGTCATGCAATCGAGAAGTGCATGACCAAGGATTAGAGCATTCTCCCCGGTTGGAGCGACGGTATCATTGCGCGAGGGACCCTTGACTATTTCCAAGGAGAAGATGTGTATAACTATCCTAGTTTGACATTGTTGGAAAACCATAACACTTTGTGTTGGAGTGTGGGTTCGAGGATGGATTAGCGAAGTCCTAATGTGGGTAAGCTATACGATAGCTTTCGAGAACGAAAGTTCTTTGTCAAATGAGTTGTCGTATATTTACGAAAAGAGATATTGTCGAATATGCATGCATTGGTCAGAATTCCAAGCGATTTTATTGGTAGTATATTTCGGGTGAAGACAGAAGCCTTTTGATCTCGACGCTCTTTTTTCGAGGCTTGATGGTGAGAGGAAAACGGTGGATCGGTCTGATATGGGACTATGAGTTCAACGTTGTGTATGAAAGGAGTGTGAGGCAATGAATGCACTATCATGGAGATCGGCGGTCATCCTTTGAGGAGCGATGATAATTTGAGGGCCGTATTATTTGAGCATTAGATGACCACTTCACTTGTGAAGCATTGGATGGGCGGATGGTAGATGGTAGACATCATATAATGGATAACATCTTCCATTATTAGGACATGATCTTCTTAATGAGCACCTCATGACTCAAAGCTTTTGCATGCGAGCGTATTCAAAACCTCATAGGTTCTCTTGGGCCATCGGAGAGGGTTCTCATGGAGGGCTCTCGAGAGGATGCACTTCGACATCATGGGTGAAAATATTTTCATCGGTTGTGGAGTATGGTATTGTCTTGTTAGTCATCGGTATTTTTCACTGTTGATGATGACTAGCTTTAAAGCAAATTTTACGAAGAAGTGATCTCCAATTTTGTCAAATTTGTCAACTGAAAAACACCACTAAACATTTTTTGTCCTCCTACCTTTTTCGGTCGACCTATGATGAGAAAAAACCTATTTGTCAGAGTCTGTCTGGTTTCGGTCATATAATCTTGTCCATCGGCTATCATGACTAAAGTCATCTGTTGCCATTTACCCTCATCCCCAGGTCATTCGTGTAATTTTTGATAAGAAATTCAGCCACCCTACTCTGGTCATATGTCATCTTAAGATCTAGATACATACCAAAGAGAATACTCAAAATCTGTCAAATATCTCCCCTAAGTTAGGAAGTGAGCGCTGGGAAATCCTCCCTTGGCAAAAGCATCACGAGCCAAAATATTTTGTTCCAATACTAGCCAAACATGATTTGGCGCTTAATCTGCAAAAACAAAGCTTGATACCAATAGGTCACGCCACTACGAAAGGTACGGATGTCTCGGCAATACATCTTTCAAAAACGGTACAGTATAATGTTGATCAAAAGTGTTTGACGTCTCTTTCGAGAGAATGTGAACAAATATTCCCGAAGAAATTGTCAAACTATACATGAGAAGACAAGTTTGCTTCTCATGTTGTCTTGAGCACAGCAGTAGAATGCGAGTCGAGAGGAAATTCAATAAGCCTCTTAAACATAGTCAAGAAAAGGTTAGTAAATAGCGACTAGCAAGTAATGCTCTACGGATACGATTCCTTGTGGCTCACGGTTTCAAAAATATTCACGAGGGTATTCCTGCGCCAGGATACATATCTCGGAACATGCCTCTCATAGCATATTGTCAAATTGCTAATGTATTGGTATTGTTTGATATGCAATAGGAGATATGCATTACAAGGCAAAGATGACACGATTTGAAAAAAGGGATGAAATGGCATGAGCGCGTAACCTCACTGAAACCTTGACGAGATGGTTGGGTGGTTGTGTTAACCTCCTCCGAAAGAGTAGATGGTTGGGTCACTTATTGCAAACCTCCTCCAATATAAAGTAGATGGTTAGGGAAATGATAAGGCCTCCTTCATTTAACAAGTAGAGGTCAGAAGCAGGTATAGCCTCTTCAAATAGCACAAGACTAATAGTGTTTCAAATGGCCTAAAAAATTGTTTAGATCACTTCCTCCAAAAATAATGAAACCATTTGATACGGCGGTAGTGTTTCAAGGGGTGTTTAAATGAGTTCGCTAATTAAAAGGACCAAATTGAAATTCGGTGGGAAGCAGAATTGAAGGTTTATGAGTAGAAAATTGGTGTTAAACATATGACATACAATGGATATACTATGATGTTCAAGAAGCTTTGTTTTCATGTCCACAAAAAGTCTTCTTTAAAGAGTAAATACGAGGTTAAAATGTCTAGAAAATTGAAACAAAGATCATCAAAATGACGAAGGGTATGAAAAAATGTCTCAGAATTCAAGAAAACATTCAAAGAAACAAGGCATACCACGGTCATAAACAAGACCTCTTTATGTACATATGAACAAACTACTGTTGTTGTATATGATTGAATTGAAGGTCTTTGAAAGCCTTCTCTTTGATAAACTCATATAAGTCCGTCTTGGTGAGAGTGCGATTAAAGGTTCATCCATAGTCGAAAGGAAAATCTTAAAGGGTGCTAACGGTGTTTGACCAATTCCAACAATGGGCATAACAAGTCATCAAACACTAAGAGAGTTGAATTTTCAAAGTTCTAGAATTTGTAAATCATCTCCACTTCCAAGAGATAGGCAAAGGATGCATCGGCGGTCTTTGATATGGCTCCTTGGCGATGTTCTGTTGAAGGAAAGAAATGAATGACGTTGTGGTTATTTCTTTAATGAGCTAGCGATGAAAAAAGATCCTGCCTTTAGAGTTTCTTTACTTCGGAAAAGGTCATATACATGGTGTCTTCAAAGAAGGCAGCCCCAACATTGTTGTTATAATTCTTGATCGAGTATGGATCTTTATGATGTTTTAAAGGTGATGAAATAATAAAAACAATGATTTATGTTTTGACATGACACAAACCTTTTCAAAAACATCTAAACCCTCCAAAGTAGACGCAAAGCATTAAAGTTTTTTTAAATTTAAAAAGAGGGAGGAGACCATTTTAAAGGCCTCACGAGCATTTTAAAAACACTAAGCATACTCTCCTTGCATAACTCATGAAGAAACAAAAGAAATTTCGAGCATTTGTTCAAGTTTTTTTAGGCCTAAGCTTTGTGCGGCGCTTTTTGTGAACCTTTCAGGACGAAAGTTTTAAGCTGTTGCCACGGCGCGCCTATATCTTGATCCATAGAGGTGTAGAAAAACACCCAACAACCTCCATACGCATGACGCTCTCATTTGCAAACATGCTTCTCATCCTGCGGGCTTCCCAGCTTACTTTTGAGATGTTGTTCCAAACGATCGAAAAGCGACATCCATAAGCATTGTTTGGTGTTTTCCATTACCTCTTGGTAAATTTTAAGTTTAAAGGGGTATTGATGATGTGTTTTACGAGGAAGAAATAGTGGTAAAGAAGTTGAGGCCTTTGGTCAAAATCAAATATTTTTTGTTACGCGAGAGTTGTTTTAATTAATACGATAATAGAGGAAGGTGTTTTTACCGAGTTTGAAAATTAAATATTTTGCCTTTAAAAAATAGTGATAGCGGTTGCTAGACGGATAAACGGGGCTACGAGAGATCTCAAAACATTTTTAAGTGATCACCTAGACGGAAATTTGGTTAGAAGATGAAGGCTTGGTAAATTTGAAGGGTCCTTTCTGTGTTGTGAGATAGTAAACTTTGTTATTTAATTCAAAAAGACGCAAATCTTGTTTTCGAGGTCTTGAGGTCGATTTGAAAGGTGTTTGTTTACTTTGAAGAGGGCGGTGAACAAGAAAAAGGGCAATGCTTTAGGGAAGATTTTGTGTGCCAAAACACGAAAACCAACTATTCAACAATGAACCAAAAACACATATTTTTCAAGATCCTTGCCCAAACACGGTGATAAATTTATTTTGGTTATCATTTGACAAATATTTTTTTTGCCGAAATCAAAGAGGCACGGTGACTTACAAGGAGGACGGAGGTGTGGTGTTGGGAAACCATTTCAAAGACCATTTAAAACGACTGTCTTGCTCGGCCAGTAAAGAATATCAAGAAAAATGCCTCCCCGGGGAAAGACATCGAAGTGGCCCTCATAGAGGTATGAACCTTTTCAGCGGGGAAGTAAATGCCCATCCTTCGATTGTTTAACTTTTCATGAAGTTGGATGTTTAGAGTTTTGCCAAAGGAGTTCGGGGGTGAAAAGTTACCTTCCCTTGACACATCTGTGTGCTTTAAGAGCGCGAGGAAACATTTTCGGTACAGCGAGGGCTTAGATTTTAAGGATTTTCTCCTAGATCCCATTTCCCGAGCTATACCAAAATCCCATATGTCGAGAGAAAAATGGTTTAGCGAGCTACCTAGACGCAGAGATCAATACAAACCCTTTTTGAAGCCAAAGCATCGGGATACATGCCCATCCATCTTTCCTTTTTCATATTTTTTGACCGGCTATGCTCCCCTCATGAAGATAATCATGAAATATTTCACATGCGAGAAGGTTTTACGGGTCTATGCTTACCATGTCCGATTGCTCATGCCACTTCACAGAAACCGGTGTTAAAAACTCCCCTTTTCCCTCTCCATAGAAGTATTGAAAAAGATGGCTTCCAGCTGTTCCGAGAGACCTCCATCTCAACGACCCAAATTTTATTTTCCATCATTCCCTTATCAAGATTGTCATTCTTCGTCAACTTGAAGAAGGAATCTCTTGGGACACTTTCGTACATCAGGTTGCCACTATTTCTTCATCCCATGCATCTCCTTCACCTTCCTCAACATCTTTCTCCATATTCTAGTAAGTCAATTCCTAAGAAGTTAAAATCTCCCATGATTGAACAAGAAGAAGAGCACGGTGAGGAAAGGCATCATATTGATAAAGATCAAAATAGTGAAAGGCGATGATGAAGAAATGAAATAGTTTGATGAGGAACACAACGACCACAAAGAGGAGGATATTGGTAGCCCTCACAATGACTTGTAGTGAGGATGAAGCACGAAACCTTGAGGATGCAAAGCACAAAATACGAAGAAAGCGATGACGAGTGAAAAGGGTATCCTTCGAAAATACATACACAGAGTGATAGTCGAAGCATTCATGAAGAAGGTCAAAACAATGGCGAGGATGATGGGGGAGTAGCAAGGTAAAGACCAAATTGAGCATGTGCTAGGCGCCTCTCCTAGGCGAGGGCCGCCTTTCTTCTCCAAAGGTGACAAAGCCCGAACATCAAGAAAAAAGAGTGCTGCCTCGAACTATAACTCCAAATGTTACTAGAAGACCCTCCAAGGCAGAGGAAGTTGCCCACGAAAATCCATTGTTGAATTACCCAAGAGGAGGAAGACCCGAAGGCCACCCAAAGCAAGGGAAGGAGAAGGAAGAAAGCAGCCATTAGAAAGAGAGGGACTTTGACATAATTTAGATAAATAGTGATGATAGCGACAATGAGGAAAGAATCCTAGAGAGTCTCTCTTGATTAATAGAGAAGAACAAATTCATGATCTAAGGGCAGATCTAGAGAGGTCTAAACCTCATTCACTTTTACGCAAACACAAAACAAGAAGATGAGTATCCCTTGGTGGTATATGAGACACGGGCTGTCAAATATCAAAAGGCCTCCAAGGTGCAAATTAAGTTGGAAGACTGTGGGTGAGTTCAATGATGGCAAAGATGAAGATCGACGAGAATAAAGAGGCCAAGGACCATGGGACTCGAAGAAACTTGAAGCAAAAGAGGAAGAGGTTGCCTTTTCCAATCCTTTCCCTCTCACCACTTTATTCACCCGAAGAGATAGAAAAAAATAGAGAAGCATGGCTTGAAAGGGTGAATGACCACTTGGAAAAGAAGTTGGAAAAGGCCAATGAGATTTGGACCTTCAAAGAAGGATGATCGGAGACACTATAAGAAGCTTAATCGATTTCACGAGAGGTGGAAGGCCACACAAGAAAGGCTCGAGGAGGCTCAAAAGAGGTGCTCGGCACCAAAAATGAATAAAGACACATCAGGGCTCCAAATTTTAGCCTCATATTCTCGACATGCTTCTAAAAAATCCCTTTAAGGTCATGCTCACCAAAATTAGGCAAAATTCGACAAGTTTTGGTTTTTTGACATTTTTGGGCTTTTTGCTAAAACATCATAGGCATATACCATTTTCTGTTTAGAGACATACTCAAAAGGATGAAAATGGTATCATTGGATGCCATAATTTCAAGGGAATCTACTTATGAAATTTTAGATCAATTGAAGATATTTGGTCCCCCAAAGTGGCAAAAAATAGTCACTTTTTCAACACTCTTGCCCGCATATCTGGCAAAGCTATTTTCTGGGATTTTCCACATAGGTCGATTTTTTATAGGCCACAGTGATAATTTTTGATAAAATAAAGAATTTTTCAGAAACTAGACATCCATAGCTTTCAACGAGCCATCACGGGCCTCGTTTCGACATCGGGAAAGGCCTTCAAAAGTTTCCTGAAGACGGATATTTTTACGCTAATATATTTCTTAAGTATTATTGTGAAAAATGCACTTTTAAGTGGCTTTTCTAATATTGCGTTTAGCCTTTTTGGCCATGGTTGGTTAGGAAAAAGTCAATTTATTTTCCCTTTTTTAGCATTTTAAAGATATTTTTGTAGATATTTTTGTGCCTTTGGCTTTGCAAAGCCTCGAGGACAAATCATATATTTTGATGAGCGATGAGCTTGCAAGTTGCATTAGGAGGTTTTCCCTCATCTTGGCCTATATATTCCAGAGACTTCATTGTAAACAAGGCTGAATTTGATGATATGGAGCAATATGTGGTTATACAAGCTTGGAATAAATACTTGTCTCATGCATTAAATAGTTTCTTGAATGTTTTGGATGATGAAAGAGGACTACTATTGGATTCCTTGACTTGGTAAAATGGTGTAGTGTTCTATCTTTGTTATGCTTCTTGGTTTTCATACATATTGTTGAGCCTTAAAATTGTGCTTTCCTTCACCTCATTTTACCTCATTTTCCACTTTTCCATTGCTATCTTAGACCCAATTGATCAATGAATATAATTAAAGTACTTCTAGAATGATTTACATGGTGACTTGTTAAATTTTGTGGATTTTTGCCATTATAAAGCATTTTGACCGGAACTAGCTGCAGAATGCAGACATTCCGTAGCTAACCGGCGATTCTGCAGCTGCCTTCATGTTTGAGTATGTTCCAGGTGGCCTCTTGAGAAAAACCGCATATGAGCATGATCCACGTCATGTCTATATGGTTCGTTGCTCATCATGGAGGAAGAAATGAATTCTGGGTATGGTTTTGAACATGGGGAACACATTTAGGAAGGAAGACTTCTATTAGGACTGTCTCAGTCCAGATGTCTTTTCTTCTTCACGTAGCCACTTCAAAGAATCCTAACGTGATTTGGATAAGGAAAGACAGTGTTCCTGAATTATTGTAATTATTGTTACATGCATTTGCTTTATAAACTCTTGGGAGACCGAGAGCTATGTTAGAGATTTTATGTTAGATTTGCTGCTAGATTTTGTTTAAAACTCTGTGTTACGTCCTTGAAGACACAGAGTGTTATGTTCAAACTATTGCATCGTTAATGGAGCAGACAAAGTTATTTTGAAGGCGTGATTTAATTTGGAGTTGAATGCCGTCAAGTGGTAGAGGGCCCCTGCCTCTTGCATGGATTTATTTTGCGTAAATTAGATAAGTTTCCTAGCTGCCTTTACATTTTGCATTTGAATTAATAGTTGTTTTTATTAGCTACTGTAGTCATACTCATTCTAAATCTTCCACAAGAAGATGCTCTTCCAAAAGACTATAATGATGAATGTTGAATGACTATGGTATTGTAGGATTAGGAGTTGAATTTATAGTTGTTTTAACTAGCTACTGTAGTTATATTCATTCTAACTCTTCCACAAGAAGACACTCTTCCAAAAGATTATAATGATGAATGATGAATAGCTATAGTACTGTAGGATTTAGTTGTAGTTTTTTTTTTTTGCTATTCAATATCACAGTTACACTTGTTCTAATCACTCTTCCACAAGAAGAAACTCTTCCAAGAAATTCTTAAGAAGTTCAAGACATGACCGTGATAATGAATGATTTAGTTGTGTGTTTGTACTAAGTATCATCTCTGTTCTTGCTCTTAAACGCTTGCCCAAGACATCATAATGACGAGTAGGGTATGGATATGATAACTTAGTTTTTCATTTGCTTTCGGTCTATTTGCTTACAATTGCACTCAATTACACAGTTAGAATTGTTCTACCTCTTCCAAAAGAAGGAACTCTTCCAAAATATCACTAATGATGAACAAACAGATTGTGTAACTTCATAGAATAATGCATGTTAGCATAGTTAGAACGCTCCGGAGTTTCATTGCATTTAACTCATGTTCAGTTACTTTGTTTCAAGTTTGATGATGACTTATAGTTTAGCATTGTTCTAGATTAGTGGCATCTTAGGTTCATTCTTAGATTAACTCATTGCACTTGCACTTTATATTCAAATTGTCATCCATTGCACAATAAATTACTTCAGTTGTTAAGATTAACAAGACAGCCTTCATTATTCACAAACCTCTTCTTGTTCTAAAATCTCTAATTGATCTATAACCATATGAACAGAAGACAACATCATTCTAAGGCCTGAAGTACCTCTGCAATTTCCTCATCATTTTATAAACAGAGCTCTTCCTCAAAAGACTACTTTGGAAAGAAATCAATAACTCTTGAGTAAAGGTTTTGTGACATTCAATTAAATTGCAGAATAGAGATAGGAGCTAGTTCTAAAATAGAAAATCTTATGATGATAACAATGTTTTTCCTCTAATTATGTTTCAAATCTCTAATCAAGGACAAAGTATTGCATCATTGTAAGTTAGTTGTTTCACTGTCTATTTAGAGAATTTGCATACTTAGTGATCATTTCTCAAGTTTAGTTTGTGTTTTGAATCATTTGCCTAAAAGTAATTATCAAGCTTTGCTTTTATTTAGTCTTAGTTTAGATTTGATTCTACTTCAGTGTTTCCAATTGCATTTGCCACTTGTCATTCCATAAATTAGGCTTAACTCTGTTTTGATCACCATCTTCTTTCCATTAGCTTGCTAGGCATTTTTCCTGCAAACATAAAATCACCAAAAGACCAAAAACATCATAAATCATCACAAAAGACCAAAAACATCACAAAACACTACACACAACGCATTAGGAAACAAGTACCTAGGTACATACAGTACACTTCACTTCAGCAGTTTACAAATCCTGGTTGACAATTAAATGAGCTCAGTTTAGGAGACTAGATTGAGACCAAACATTTTGGCGCCGTTGCCGGGGAAGTGAAAAATAGGTAACCTTTGTTTCTTATCATCCAAAAACAATTTTATGCGTAGGGAGAGAGATTCAAGGGGAAGATTTATAAGCAGCAGAGGCAGAAGTTTGATTTCTAGAACACCACTTGTTTCATCTAGATCCAGAGCTAGTACACCTTTAACTCAAACCCATCTTCCATCCTCCTTTGATCCTGGACTTCTAGAAGATCTAAGGTCAAATATTCCATTAGAGAAACCTTCCACTTCATCCACTGAACCTGCCATAGAAGAAGATCTAAAAACTCCTGTTAGGAACACAAACCTTTCTACTTCCACAGGAGAGTCAACCATGGCAGAAGAAGGAGGGGGAGGAGTTATTAATATAGAACATACATTATTTGGAGGTAGAGGCAGAGGTAGAGGAGAAGGAGGAAGAGGAGAAGGAGGTAGAGGTGCAGATGGAGGAAGAGGTAGAATAGGAAGCTCTTTTGGGTTCCCTATACTTGATGAAGAAACCAATACAACCATGAAAAACATTTCACCCTCTGTCCTTCCAAACTTCTATGGACTTAAAACTGAAGATCCTGAAACTTTCTTATTCGAATTTGAAGTGTTGTGTAGGACTTATGACTACCTACAAGATGCTCAAAAACTGAAATTATTTCCTTCAACTTTGAAGGGAGCAGCATTAAAGTGGTTTATGAGTCTAATCAGTAGTTCTATTAGAACATGGGAAGACATGAAACAAGCATTTCTAGAGAGATACTTGGATTATTGTATGCCGGTTAATCATAAGGAAGAAGTGTTCAAGATGTTACAAAAATAAGATGAAAACTTAGAAGATTTGTTGGAAAGATTTAATTACAACATCAAAAGGGAAAAAATGGAAAATCTAGATCAAGACACCTTAAAAGCTCTTTTGTTGAAAACAATTAGGGATGAATGGTTGGATATTCTTAACATGATGGGAAAAGGGGATATATCACAACTCACATTACTTGAAATATCTGAGTTATGTATCAACCTTTCAAGAGGGAAATCCAAAACTGTCAAAGGTCCAAGAGATCCTGCTCTTGCGAGGGCAAGTAAATCTGCTTCTGGGACAGTAAGTAGATCATAAATAGGACACATGCTTGATGATTTTAAGTCTGACATCTTAGGGAGTCTTAGTGAACAAATAGACACCCTTAAGATACAAAACAAGCAGAAGGCTGAATCTGATGCTTTGGCAATCTTTTGTCCCAAATGCAGAAAGAAATATGCCCTAAGAGAGTGTCCTTTGGATGTAAAAGTTATAGAAACCTGTGTCATTTGTTCTGAGAAACATGAGACCAAGAATTTTCCTTCTCTTCCTGGTCTCAAGGCTGTTTTTCAGGAAGAAACTCCTACAGACTCCACAAAATCTCTTAACTTTGTATCTAGAAGACCTTGGCAGGGATCTCAGACACAAGGATTCCATGATCAAATGTATAATCAACCTCCACCTTGGAATTCTTGGCAGCAACCTTGGCCCCAATTTCAAAATCAATCTCAAGCTTGGGCACAAGGATCACAAGGTCCCTATGGAAGATACTCTCCATATTATCAGTATCCATCATCCTATCCACCATATCCACATTTTTATCCTCAAAATCCTCAACAAAATTTTCCTCAAAATCTTCAACAAAATTTTCAACAAAATCCTCAACAACATCATCAGAACCAACCACATCAAAATCAACCACTTCCATTACCATTCCCTCAAAAATCCAATCAATTGCCAGCTCAGCCCATACCAAACCCCAATAATAAGAACCCTCGGAATACATACATGATAGAAGGACAACAATTTCCAACTTATTTAATTACTCCTCTAGACCTTAGTGATGTTCAACTTAGGTCTGGAAGGATACTTGAGAAGAGGAAACCTTCTGTGATCATACAAGAACAAGATAATTATGAGGAAGACTCCCTACGGGTTAATAAAAGTCTTGAGGAAGATACATCCTTTCAAGATCAAAACATTGAAAAACTGAAACAAAAAGATCCAATAAATCCAACTCCAGTATTAGAGCAACCATCCACATCTACTTCTATACCTCCCTTTCCGGAAAGATTACAAATTGATAGAGGTGTAGAAAAAAAAATAATGGTGCCTAATTATGATTTCTTAGATGAATTGAGAAATGTTTGCATTAAAATTCCATTATTGCAAGCCATCAAGGAAATCCCAATTTTAGCCAAAACAATAAAGGAGTTGAGTATCAAGACAACAAGAAAAAGAATAAGAGAAACCAAGAAAATTCAATTGGTAGGACAAATAGCAGACATTATGATGGGCAAGATTACTATTCCAAAGTACCTTGACCCAGGAAATCCAGTTGTCAAAATTCACATCAACGGAATTGAAATTCAAAACACACTCATTGACTTAGGAGCAGCAATAAAGATCATGAGTAGACAAATCATGGACAAACTGAAACTTCCTAATCTTCTCTTTACACCCACACTATTACAATTAGCAGATAGATCTGTGATCAGACCAGATAGGGTAATAGAAGACATTCCAGTGTCCCTAGATTCTTGGGAGTACCCTATGGATTTCATGATCCTAACTCCCAAGAATAATCTAGGAGGCCATCCTGTTATACTAGGAAGACCTTGGTTGGCTACAGCTGATGCTTTTATTAGTTGTAGGTCCGGTGATATGTATATTTCTGATGGTAGTTCAAAAAATAAATTCACTTTATATCCTCCAGCTAGGACAATTACAGATCTAGATGACACTCAATGGATAGAGGATGAAGAATATTTACAACCACTCTTCACAATTTCAGAAATTAGTGAAGATAATCAAATTCTGAATACTCTAGAAAACTTTGAATCTTCGCCAGAACACAAACAAGAATCATTTCAAGAAGGATCCAATATTGAGTTCTTGTCATCTAGGCAAATGTCTCTTCATTCTATGGACAAATTCGGCAGCTCTACAAGTGAAATTTTTCCAGGCAAGACCTTGAACATAAACAAAAACCTAGAAAAATCTCAACAAGAAGAGTTAGTCAAAGTATTACAGAGACATTCTTCTGCATATGCATGGGAATACACTGACATGAAAGGGATAAGTCCCAAGACTTGTACTCATCACATCTATATAGAGGCAAATTGCAAACCAATCAGACAACCTCAAAGACGGATGAATCCAAATATTAGGGAAATTGTCAAGGAAGAATTACAAAAATTGTTAAATATTAACTTCATCTATCCTATTTCAGATAGTCAGTGGGTTTCCCCTTTAGTAATTGTACCTAAGAAAAATGGAAAATGGAGGGTGTGTGTTGACTACCGAGAACTGAATAAAGCTACTCTTAAAGACCATTTTTCCTTACCTTTCATAGATCAAGTATTAGATACATTAGCTGGCAAAAAGTACTTTTCATTCCTAGATGGGTTTAGTGGTTACAATAAAATCCAAGTAGCACTTGAAGACCAAGATAAAACCACATTTACTTGTCCTTGGGGTACCTATGCCTACCGAGTATTGCCATTTGGGTTATGCAATGCACCTGCAACATTCCAAAGGGAAGTATTAGGAATTTTTTCTGATCTGATACATGACTGTGTAGAGGTGTACATGGATGATTTTACAGTTTATGGGGATACATTTGAAGAGGCTTTAGAAAACTTGGAAAAGTCTTAAAAATATGTCAAGAAGCAAACCTTTCTCTTAGTCATGAAAAATGTTTTATGATGTTCACCGAAGGTATTGTTTTAGGGCACCACATTTCAGGGGATGGGATTAGAGTTGATGAGGCGAAAGTTGAAGTTATTTCTAACCTATCCATTCCAAGTTGTCAAAGAGATGTTAGAAGTTTTCTAGGATTTACGGGGTATTATCGGAGATTTATAGAAAACTTCACCAAAATAGCATCTCCTCTCTTCAAATTACTCACCAAAGATTGTGAATTTAAGTGGACTTCTGATTGCCAGTTAGCTTTTGAAACCCTAAAAACCAAAATTTCTGAAAGTGGAATCCACTAATAAGGTCATTGAAGGAATCCCAACAAAGACTGTTCATCTACATAGAAGAGATTGGGTAGATAGGCTTCCTGAAGCCTTGTGGGCCTATAGAACTACATGGAGAAACACAACAGGCCATACTCCTTATGAGCTTTTTTATGGAAAGCAAGTTTTGTTTCCCATAGAGTTCCAAATTCAAACATTCAAGATGGCAGTTCAGCTAGGACTTGATCTAACGGAGGCACAAAAGCATAGACTGGAGCAAATTAATGAATTGGATGAGATCGGACAAGATGCAGTTCAGAAAACAAGTCTAGTCCAACAGCAAAGGGCTAGATGGCATGACAAGTACATCAAAGAGAAGAAATTTAAAGAGGGTGATTGGGCTCTCTTGTTTGATTCAAAATTCAAGGATTTTCAAGGGAAATTTCGGACACATTGGCTTGGGCCATATGAAATTGTTCGAATTTTTGATAATGGGGCAGTAAAAATCAGAACTATAGATGAAGAGGAGGTCACTTTTCTTGTGAATGGCCATAGACTGAAGCTATACCACAAGCCACTCTCAAGAGAAGAGTTTGTCGAGAAGTTCCAAGGAGACAATGATGTGAAGTTAATGAAGAAGAGTCTCTCTTCTTCATCAACTTGATTAAATTTTCTGAAGCATTTCTCTTTTGAAAAAAAAAAAAAAAAGGTATAAACATGAAAACCAATCATTGATTGGCATGTTTATACAGAAAAGATAGGGTGAAAATCAGAGTCTCTCTGACACTCTAACTTTTCCCATTTTTGTTTTTATAAACAACTGTTATAAAAATCATAAGTTCAGTTCCATAGTGCTTATGATTCATTTCATTTCACTCCATCCACTTATTCACCCATACTCCATTTCATTCCATCATTCATATTTCACTCCATTCCACATTTCATTCATCTCATTCCATCTTCCATCCATCTCATTTTCATGTCAAAATACAAAATTTGATATCTTGCTGTAAGTGAATAAAACATGTCATGAATTGCAGTACAGTCCTTATATTCTTTCACTCCATTTCATAAACTGAATCCATTCCATTTCATCATCCACTTCATACATATCATAATCCATCATCCATCTTCATTCATACCATTTAACATTTCACCCATATTCCAAAAACATTCCATTTCATGATTAAAGTGCTCTACAGGAACATTCTGCAGCTCAGTGGACATTCTGCAGCTGATCATCCTTTCTGCAGCCAGACAGTCTTTCCGCAGCTATAAACCCTGAAGGCATCAACCAGCAGACATCAGAATTGCAAAAAAGTGACCCAGTGTATCCATGAATCAAAAGCATCAAGAAAATTATGAAGACTCCTCCAAAGGTGAACAAGAAGACAAAGGCTACAAAAATCAAATGAAAGGAAGAGGTAACAAGTTTAAATTATAATGGCATTTCATAAAAGTTAAGCATAGTTTAGTTATGGATTGTTCGAAAAGGTTGTTTTAATTGTTTTTATTGATCAACACCAACAAACCCTCTACAGACTTTGGATTAAAATATTCCATTTCAAATTTCATATCCGATATCATTTAAGCGGTTAAAAAATGGCCGAGGTATTTGAATTCTCCACGTCTCTTAACCAAATCATTCAATGATGATTTCCTCTGCCGTCGTAAAATCCTCCGCCGTCTCTTCAATCATTAATACATTCCCTCCACCTCACTCCACTACTTCATTCCATGACCACTGCCATAACTTCATTCTGTAGCCGACATTCCATTCCGAAGACAGAGATATTATTATCACTGAGAGCAGAGCCAAAGGATATCAGTTTGAATAACGTTGAGCATTGTAAACTCAGAGCAGAGCAAAAGGGTAAATTTGGAAGCATAACAGCGTGAGAATTTGAAGCCATTTGATTTCGTGGGTATACAAAGTATCACTGTGGGCAGAGTTTGAGCATTCTTACTATAAACACAGAAGTGTAGCAGCGTGGAGTTTGAAGTCTTTTGCTACCAGAGACAGAGGTATTGCAGTGTTGAATTCGAAACCATTTGCTACCAAGAGCCAAAGGTATTGAAGTGAAAAAGTTGAAGCCGGTTGTCACTGTTAAACAAAGACATATCAGTCCAAAGTTCAACTGTTAACCAGAGACATATCAGTCCAAAGTTCAAATGTCAACAGAGATATATCAGCCGAAGTTTTGAAACTATTTTCATCATCAACAGAGGCATATCAGCGCGAGGTTTTGAAGCTGTTGCCACTATAAATCAGAGGTATGTAAATCCAAAATTGAAGCCATTTTCATTTAGAGCTTGAAGCCATTTCAATCCAAAAGTGAAAGTCATTGTTTTGTGGGTAAAAAAAAAAAGAGTGTTAATTTGAAAGTTGAAGAAGCAATCATGGGTTTCATTGTAAGGAATGAACCAGTGGGTTCAAAATATTTAGAAGGCTACCCTCAATGCAAATAAATTTTACAACAAATAGGATGGCTTCAATTTTTGGAAAAATTTAATGGCTTCCACAAGGAAGTCACTAAAACATTTGCAAGATCATTTCAAGGAACCGAAGTTGAAGTAGGAGATGTAAAATTTACTGTCACTGAAGTTTTCATTGCAGAGGCTACAGGATTACTCAGAACTGGAGAGAGATGGTTTAAAAATAGAGAATTCCACAATGACTCCTGGAAAAAAATTTTAAAATCACCAAATATGGATGTCAGTGTATTCAAGAAAGGAATTCCCAGTTCTGCATTGAAAAAAAAATGGAGAAACATACTACTTCTTTTGCAAAAATTTGTTACATGTGAGGGTAGATATGGGACATTCTATGTCTACCACATTAGACTAATGATGCATTTTCTAGGGGAAGACTTAAACCTACCATATTTCTTGCTTCAAAGTCTGAAGAAGATGGCTTCTTGTGTTCAGAGAAGAGTTCAATTTTTAGAGACAACCCTATATCATCATGGTTTGGTCAAAATTTTGATTGAGCATCATCTAGCTAAAACAAATGATACATGGGACGATTTCTTAATAAGAAATCATTTTGAAGAAGCAAAATAACCATCACCTGAACCACAGCCTACAAAGAGAAGTAGGAAATGGAGGGCTTCAAAAGTTGAAATTGACAAACCAGTCCAAGAGAGCAGTGAGGAAATAATTTTAGAGAAGTTGACCCAAATCAAGAGGCAACTTAAGGAAGGAAAGGTAATAAAGAAATCTGCCATGGAGAAAGGAGAAGGATCTTCTCAGCCTAGGAGGAGCCACAGATTAAAGGGAAAACTGAAGAAAACACTAATCAAACAAACAGGGGTGATTGATATAGAAGACGAGGAAACATCCATGGAAGAAGATATTGAAGAGGAATTTTATGAAGGAACCCCTGAAATTGACCCTGCTCAACAAGAAATATATGACTATGTGGAAAATTTAGAGAGGAGAGCTTCAGAAAGCAGAGAAAGAACCCCCAGTCCTCCACTGTCTGAAATAGATATATTAAGAAGGGATAGGTATGAGTTGGAATTACTGAATAGATACATCAAAAATGAGAATGAAATTCTCAAGGATCAAGTCAAGCTCAAAGCTGATATGAACTCAACCTTATCCCTACATATAGACAAAGTGGAGAAGACCAATGAGAAGTTGAAGAAAAGGAACAAGAAACTAATCAGGGCACTCACCAACCTAAGGTTCAAACTTGTTATCAGAAAACCCAGAAGATCTCTAGCTTCCAGACAAAGGAGAAGGAGAGGATTAGATGTCCTTGCAGAAGCCTCTGAATTCATAGGATAATTTGCATGAGGACATGCAAAGAGACAGCAGTGGGGGTATGTTGAGCCTTAAAATTGTGCTTTCCTTCACCTCATTTTACCTCATTTTCCCTTGTCCATTTCTATCTTAAACCCAATTGATCAATAAATATAGTTAATATTACTTCTAGAATGATTTACATGACTGACTTGTTGAATTTTGTGATTTTTGCCATTGTTAAGCATTTTGACCGGAACTAGCTGCAGAATGCAGACATTCCGTAGCTAACCGGCGATTCTGCAGTTGCCTTCATGTTTGAGTATGTTCCAGGTGGCCTCTTGAGAAAAACCGCATATGGGCATGATCCATGTCATGTCTACATGGTTCGTTGCTCATCATGGAGGAAGAAACGAATTCTGGGTATGGTTTTGAACGTGGGGAACACATTTAGGAAGGAAGACTTCTATTAGGACTGTCTCAGTCCAGATGTCTTTTCCTCTTCACGCAGCCACTTCAAAGAGTCCTAATGTGATTCCGATAAGGAAAGACAGTGTTCCTGAATTATTGCAATTATTGTTATGTGCATTTGCTTTATAAAGACTTGGGAGACCGAGAGCTAGGTTAGAGATTTTATGTTAGATTTGATGCTAGATTTTGTTTAAACTCTGTGCTACATTTCTGAAGACGCAGAGTGTTATGTTCAAACTATTTCATCTTTAATGGAGCAGACCGTGTTGTTTTGAAGCGTGATTTAATTTGGAGTTGAATTCCGTCAGGTGGTAGAGGGCCCCTGCCTCTTGCACGGATTTATTTTGCGTAAATTAGATAAATTTCCTAGCTGCCTTTACATTTTGCATTTGAATTAATAGTTGTTTTAATTAGCTACTGTAGTCGTACTCATTCTAACTCTTCCACAAGAAGATGCTCTTCCAAAAGATTATAATGATGAATGTTGAATGACTATATTATTGTAGGATTAGGAGTTGAATTTATAGTTGTTTTAACTAGCTACTGTAGTTATATTCATTCTAACTCTTCCACAGGAAGACACTCTTCCAAAATATTATAATGATGAATGATGAATAGCTATGGTAGTGTAGGATTTAGTTGTAGTTTTTGCTGTTCACTATCACAGTTACACTTGTTCTAATCACTCTTCCACAAGAAGAAACTCTTCCAAGAAATTCTTAAGAAGTTCAAGACATGGCCATGATAATGAATGATTTAGTTGTGTGTTTGTACTAAGTATCATCTCTGTTCTTGCTCTTAAACGCTTGCCCAAGACATCATAATGACGAGTAGGGTATGGATATGATATCTTAGTTTTTCATTTGCTTTCAGTCTATTTGCTTGCAATTGCACCCAATTACACAGTCATAATTGTTCTATCTCTTCCAAAAGAAGGAACTCTTCCAAAATATCACTAATGATGAACAAACAGATTGTGTAACTCCATAGAATAATTCATGTTAGCATAGTTAGAATGCTCCGGAGTTTCATTGCATTTAACTCATGTTCAGTTACTTTGTTTCAAGTTTGATGATGACTTATAGTTCAACATTGTTCTAGATTAGTGGCATCTTAGGTTCATTCTTAGATTAACTCATTGCACTTGCACTTCATATTCAAATTGTCATCCATTGCACAATAAATTACTTCAGTTGTTAGGATTAACAAGACAGCCTTCATTATTCACAAACCTCTTCTTGTTCTAAAATCCCTAATTGATCTATAACCATATGAATAGAAGACAACATCATTCTAAGGCCTGAAGTACCTCTGCAATTTCCTCATCATTTTATAAACAGAGCTCTTCCTCAAAAGACTACTTTAGAAAGAAATCAATAACTCTTGAGTAAAGGTTTTGTGACATACAATTAAATTGCAGAATAGAGATAGGAGCTAGTTCTAGAATAGAAGATCTTATGATGATAACAATGTCTTTCCTCTAATTATGTTTCAAATCTCTAATCAAGGACAAAGTATTGCATCATTGTAAGTTAGTTGTTTCATTGTTTATTTAGAGAATTTGCATACTTAGTGATCATTTCTCAAGTTTAGTTTGTGTTTTAAATCATTTGTCTAAAATTCATTATCAAGCTTTGCTTTTATTTAGTCATAGTTTAGATTTAATTTTGCTTCAGTGTTCCCAATTGCATTTTCCATTTGTCATTCCATCAATTAGACTTAACTCTGTTTTTAATCACCAGCTTCTTTCCATTAGCTTTCTAGGCATTTTCCTACAAACATAAAACCACCAAAAGAACAAAAACATCATAAATCATCACAAAAGACCAAAAACATCATAAACACTACACACAACGTTTTTAAAAAAAAAAAATTGTATAAGCCTGAAAACCAATCACTGATTGGCAGTCTTATACAGAAAATATAGGGTGAAAATTAGGAACACCTAACACTCTATATTTTCCAAAAAAAAAAAAAAATATTTCTTTCATTTCACAAGTTTTGTGACCACCCACTCCATTCCATTCCACTTCATTCCATTTCATTTCACTTCATTTCACTCCATTCCACTTCATTTCATCCATTTCATCAATAAAATTCTTTTTCATGACCATTTCCATCTGGTCATTTGTCATCTGTTCATCTCCATTCATCCAAATAATAGATGTGTCAGTTTCCGCAGCTGACATCTGTTTCTGCAGCTGACTCCAGTTTCCGCAGCCAGAAGCAGATTCCGCAGCTACAACTCTGTTTTCAAAAGAATGTATAGCCAGATGTTATTTCCATAATCATGAAATTAAAATGCAGGTGTGAGGACCAATTTTGAAGACATGGAGCATTCAGCCTCACACAGTACAGGATGATTTAGTCCAATCACTGAAACAGGAAATCTTTGAGCTAGAGCTTTTAAATAGACACATCAAAAATGAAAATGAGACATTGAAGGAACAAAGTAAATTGGACAAAATCATTCATGATAATACCATGCTACATTTGGGAATATGGCAGAAGAAGAACAAGAAATTGAAAAGGAAATGCCAGAAGTTAAGCAGAGCACTAGTTAACATCAAATTTAGATGCTTAATGAAGAAGCCAAGGATGTTGGCAGCACCAAGGAAGAAGAGGAGAGGATTGGATGTACTGGATGAAGTGTCAAGGCACATGAACTGAAGAAGGATTATCAAAATTTTGGTTGCATGAGGACATGCAACACCTTCACAGTGGGGGTATGTTGAGTCTCAAATCTGCATCTTTTCCATGCACTTTTCTATACCTTTTTCATCCACCTGAACCTTCCAAGTTGTCAATATCATTGTATATTAATTGCAAAAGAGCATATAACATGGTTTTTAATTATATTTTTGTGTATGTTGTTTGATTTAGATTTTGTTCATTTAGCTGCGGAATCTTGCCACTTTCCGCAGCTGCTGCAACTTTCCGCAGCCATTTTGTGAAACTCTATGTTACAGGTGTCTTCAGGAGAAATGAGCCACATGGGCAAGTCTGAAATGATGTGGACATGGATCGTGTCCTATTGGCTTGAGCAAATCAATCCAAAGCTGCTGCGGTCAAAGGTGTCCAAATGGAAGTCAACCATAGAGTCCCACGGTGACAGGACTCTGTTTCGTGTCACGTGAAGGTTCATATGGCCGTTTCTGAATTGCGGAAGAGAAATCAACATCTGTACATGGCTCCATAGCTGAATTCAAACATCCACTCCTCATAGATTTACTTTTCAATACGGCCATGATCCTAGATCTGTGGATGTAATGGTCTACGTGTTCTCCATCAGCATAAACTTTAGGAATCAGTTATATTTCTTTTGTTATAAATAACGCGTTTGCATACGCCTATGAAGTTAGTCTGTGTTAGTTTTTATTAGTCTCCTCTGTAATGTAATTACGCTGCACTTGTGCCGTAACATCACCTTTCTGTCATGACTGCATTTTAATATAAGAAGACTCTGTTTTAAAACGTAATTCGTACTTGAAGATTGTTGCCAAGGCTGATGTAGAGGGCCCCTGCACTTGCCAAGGTTCTGTGCATTATTGTATAGTTCTTGTTTTATTTATTTAAAGCTCATTGTGCCATAATCCATTCACATGTTTATACATTGCATCCTTCATGGTATATATGCTTCATTTCTGTTTATAATCTTTCATACTTTCCATTTTACTTCTGTCTTTCATGTTTTATGTTATTAATCACTAATCAGTGTTCTTGTTTCAGGTTATAGATAGGCAGCCCGAGCATTTGCATAACTTTTTTACTAATGACATGGAATTAACATTATTCTGTTGCTAATTTGTTTTTCTTAGTTTCTGTTTAATTTTAGTACTACTTTGTTCATTTCAGTTTTGCTCATTTGCTTCAGTAGTTAAATTTAGATATATTAAACTGCTCATAACATCTTCAGTTGCCTCCGAAAGCCACAGCTGGACTGATGGTGAGGGATTGTATTATGAAATGTGTAGTTTGATATTAGTTCCCTTTCTGCAAGTTAGATATATTAAATTGCTCATAACATCTTCAGTTGCCTCCGAAAGCCACAGCTGGACTGATGGTGAGGGATTGAATTATGGATGTGTAGTTTGATATTAGTTTCCTTTCTGCAAGTTAGATATATTAAATTGCTCATAGCATCTTCAGTTGCCTCCAAAAGCCACAGCTGGACTGATGGTGAGGGATTGAATTATGAATGTGTGGTTTGATATTAGTTTACTTTCTGCAAGTTAGATATCAGTTACTCAAGTTGTTTATGGTTACCTCTGAAAATCATAGCTGAACTAATGATGAGGGATCAGAAGATAAGTTGATGTAATTTGATTTAGATTTACTTTGTTTCAAATTTTGGATTTCTTTCAGCATAATTTCTTTTGTGTTTAGACAGAAGCAAGGATATTTTGGTTTTCATGCTCAATAGTTCACTGTTTTGATTCATTAGACTAGCAGCATATTTTCATTTCAGCAGCGCATTTTCATTTCCTTTCAAGTTTTGTCATTGTATGTTTCAAATTCCTTTTTAAGTTTCAAGTTGGTAAATCATTATAGAGGATATCATTTCCTTGAACAAACATAACCATACTTGTTTTTATTTTTAGAATTTCCATCTCACCTTAGAAAACCAAAAACGACAAAAAGTTAAGAAATAGGTTATCTTGCACATATAGTGCGCCGCACTTCATCAACTTACGAATCCCGAATTGATAAATTAATGTAGCAATTTAGGACACACTAAATTGACCAAACAAGGTGCTACTATTCTCCCATAATTCTTAACAAACTTTCGATAATACCCTGTTAACCCGAGAAATCCTTGCAACTGCTTTATGGTTGTGGGGAATTTCCATTCCTTAATGGCTTTAATTTTTTTAGGGTCTACCTTAACACCCTCGTGAGATACAATATGACCCATATATTCCACCTCTTGTAATCCAAAGAAAAAATTGGATGTTTTTGCATATAATTGTTTCTCCTACAAAAGTTTGAGCACCCTGTAAACATGTTGAACATGATCCTTCCAAGACTTGCTGTAGAGTAGTATATCATCAAAATATACTAGTACAAATTTTCTAAGGAAGGGTTTGAAAATGGAATTCATCAACCCTTGAAATGTAGAAGGTGCATTGGTAAGGCAAAAAGTAA
The DNA here is from genome assembly GCA_034641835.2 of Pinus albicaulis. Lineage (NCBI taxonomy): Eukaryota > Viridiplantae > Streptophyta > Pinopsida > Pinales > Pinaceae > Pinus > Pinus albicaulis. Next base: position 182,094 of record JAXQQM020082730.1, read on the forward strand.
TGACAAAAAATTCATAATGACCGTCATGAGTTCGAAATGTTGTTTTCAAAATATCTTCAGTCTTCATTCTAATTTGATGATACCCTGAACGAAGATCCAATTTGGTAAAATAAATTGCTCTATGTAATTCATCCAATAATTCATCAATCACAGGAATGGGGAATTTATCTTTAATGGTGAGCTTATTGAGCTCCCTATAATCTGGACACATGCACCATGATCCATCCTTCTTGTGTACCAATACTACAGGAGCAGAGAAAGAACTTTGACTAGGTTGAATTATACCTGCCTCTAACATTTCTGCAATCAAATGTTCAATTTTGCTCTTTTGGACATAAGGATATCTATAAGGCCTGATGTTTGGAGGAACACTTCCTGGAATCAAATGAATAGCATAATCATGATCACGAATAGGTGGGAGTCCTTTTGGAGTTTCAAAAACCTTGGAATGATTGTCTAAGACCAAATGGAGATCTGCAGAAATAGATGATTTTGATGTTGGAACTTCTAGTGAGCATAATTGTGAAATTATGCCTCGTTGTTATTTATTTAGAAGCTTTGTCATGACATTAGAGCTTATTATCTTTCTCGGCTTCCCTACAATACCCCATAATTCGACTTCCTTTCCTTCTGAAAAAAATTTCAAAAAAAGTTCTTGAAAATTAAAAGCTACCGTTCCCAAATATTGTAACCATTGTACTCCTAGTACAACATCAGCACCTCCCATAGGAATGGAAAGCATTGGACTATTAAATACATATTCCCCCATGGTTATCTTGATATTATGGCATTTTCCAGAGCAATTTATAGTTTCTCCATTTGCAACCATCACTTGACATTCTAGTGTTGGGTATAGGAAACAATTCAATTCCTTGGCTACCTTACAATGAATAAAATTATGGGTACTACCTGAATCAATCAACACTATTACCTTTTTCTTCTTGATATGTCCTTCTATCTTGAGAGTTTGAGGAGTGGTAATTCCTGCCAATGCATTACACGATATGATCGGACTCATTTCTTCCTCTTCTAGGGCTGGTTCCTGGTGTATATCCTCTTCTTGTTCATTTTCTTCTTCCTCTTCACAATCTATGTAAAATAATTTCTTCTCAGCACACTTATGACCTTTAGTGTATTTGCTATCACAACTGTAGCAAAGCCCTTTTGCTCTCTTTTCTTCCAATTGTTGTGGTGTCAACCTTGTAGGTTGTGGAAATCTAGGTGTAGCAACACTTCCTTCTTTATAGAATTGAGTGGTAGGCTTCCTTGTCGCCATAATTTTACATTCAACTTTTCTTGCCAACCTGAATGCATTCTCCAATGAATCAGGTTCCAAAACGCGAACTTCATGTTGGATGTTATCCTTTAAAGTGCCTATGAAGAGATCAATCCTGTGTTCCTCTGGAATATCAGTTACCCTTATATTCAATTTTTAGAAGTCCTCAATGTGCTGCCCCACTAAACCCTTTTGTTTGAGATTTATCAATTGGCTAAAGAAGGTGTTGCTCTTTGTATCCTCATAATGTGCTATCATTTCATCCGTAAAAATTGACCAAGTGACAATTTTTTTACGGGAGCAAAGCCATCGATACCATACAAATGTATTTTGTTCTAAATGTAAAGTTGTAATGTGTACCTTTTGTGTGTTTTTCACGTTATGGAGATCAAAATATTGCTCCATCTGTAGTATCCATGTTATAGGATCCTTTCCATCAAACTTCCTCATATCCATTTTTGGAATATGGTGGTTCTTCCCGCCAACATTATATTTTATGAAATCACGATTAACATTTATTTTGTTCTCATCATGAGTTTCCTGTACTATCTTTTCACCATTAGGAAACATTTCTTGTATCAACTTTCTCAAACCTTCCATGTCTGCTTTTAGATCATTCTTAATGTTTTCCATTTTCTCATTGATTTTAGCTTCCATGTCATCCATCTTAGATTCCATACCAGCTTCCATGCCATCTATCTTAGATTCCATGACATTCTTCAGACCATCCATCTTAGATTCCATTTCTTTCTTCAAACCATCCATCTTAGATCCATGCCTTTCTTCAAAACTTCCATGTCATTTATTGTTTCTCTTTGCGATAGCGAAATTTTTTGCACTTGCTCTTGTAATTTTTATATGTCATGTTGCCAGTCTTCGTCTTCATGAGTCATAGTAGAGCTTTCTAAAGGCTTAATGGGTGTTGAATTCTTTTTAGGGGCCATTTTAGAATCCAATACTGATATCTATCTTACAATATGCCCTTGGAATCAATTAAACTTGATTCTTAAAACAATACTTATGCAATTCGGAAAAAGAAAATACACACCTTCTACTTGCTTTCGAGGAGCTCGATATTGAAATTGAATTATCTCTGGATCCTAAATATCTGAAATTCAGCCCTATAGTAGCCCTCTAAAGCTTCTTTCAAATTCCGTAGGTCTAATCTGATTTGGATTCTTTAACGCAAAGTTATGTCCAATCTCCCACAATGACCCAATTTTGGACTAGTTCAGTGGAGTGAACTTGTACGACTTTCCATGTCTCACTGTTTCCTCCTTTGGCTCTAAAATTGATAGACCGAAAACTACAGTCTTTGTACTTGCGGCCGCTTTTTACAAAATTCCAATCTGACGCTCAGAGAGAGAGCTATGAATATTTTCCCACGATCACCTCTTTGAGATGAAATTCAGAAGCCTCAAAAAGCCCTAACTTCCACAGATCATATCTCCGAAAATATTGCGAACAAATATCTGAAATTTTGCGACACTGTTCCTCAGGATTTTGGCTTCACACTCTAAAAATTTCAGCTTTTGACCTTCATAGAAAAAATTTATTACGAAAATACCACGATGACCTGTTTAGGTTAAATTCAGGAGCCTACAAAATAACCTAACTTGCACAGATCATATATCCGAAAATATTGCGAACCAAGCTCTGAAATTTTGCGATGATGTTCTTCAGGATTTTGGATTCACACTCTGAACATTTTAGATTCTGAAAATTTGTAGAAGAAAATTTATAGCAAAAATGCCACGATGACCTGTTTGGAGTAGCGAAACCCTATAATATCAAAGCTCTGATACCAAATGTTGTGAAACGAGCTCCATAAAGAGAATAAAAGAGATATCAACACCTTAGAAATAAGCCACTTTGAGGGGGAAACCTCTAGTACATTACATGAATGAACAATTCTTGGATGATTCAAATTACAAAACCTCCTTTCTATATATAGGAGTCCATGGGGCCACAATGTAATGCTAGCCGATGTAACAATAATAATTTAAGGGCACAATAATAAAAATATGGGGGTTACAAGGGTACAATAATAACAATAAGGGGGTTACACTAACAAAAATAAGGGAATATACTAGTAATATAGGGACCTACACAAGGTGAATTTATGGCTCTCACATTGGAGGCAGGTGCAGCCTAGAGGTGAAACCAGTTGCACATATATGGAGGAGCCATGTGGCCTTTCAGCTTTGCAGGTCTAATAACCCGCGTCTGGGGATTGAAGATATTTGAGCACCAACTGAGTGCATGTTGTGTGAAGAGATTCATCATCAATGGCCTGAGATCTGCAGGAGATAAGGGAGGAGTCATGGTCCACCCCTTTGTTGGCTAGGAAGTTAGCAATAGCATTGGTTGATCTGTGCACATGCATGAATGAGATGGATTTGTGGCAGTGCAATCGTTGCTCTAGGTCATCCATCTGTGTAGATAATCTCCAGCTCTTTGAGAATTTTGAAGATGAGGAGCCATGAAGAAGTCAATGAGAAGCATTGATAATGATTTGGTAGTCCCCTTCTACTTCTAGAGGGAAGAATTTATTCTCATGAGAAAGGTGAAGGCCTTGCAAAATACCTTCCATCTCTGTTGAGTTTTTGGTGTCCCATCTAATGAATAAAAAGAAGATAAGTAAGGGATCCCCTATTGTGTTTCTGAATATTCCTCCAAAGCTAGCTCCGCCTAGATTGCCTTTGGAGGCTCCATCAAAGTTGAGTTTGTAAATGTCCGTAGGAGAAGGGCTCCAAGAGCTAGGAGATTCTGACAAATAGTTGGAGGAGGAGGACCATGCAGAGTGGCAAGGAATCAAGAGATTACAGTTGGCCCATATGATGCACTCTAAGGGAAAAGATGGGATATTTGTGTCCTTCAATTATCACAGGGCTAAGGTCTCTTTTATATTTTTGCAAATATTTATCCAAAGTATCTCTTGCAGAGTTACTTGGTCTTTGAAGATGCGATTGTTTCTCTCCTTCCAGATAGTCCATAGGAGGAGCCCCGGGATGAGCAAGCACAAAGAATTGAGGAGGTTTCTGTTGAAAGGGGCCTTCTGCTAGAGGCGGATAGTGTTGATGACATCCCCTCGTTTTTTGTTTGTTCTGCGACAAAGAATAGCTACTCTGTCTCAAAGAGAGCTTTCGAAAGGGAAAGTGTTCAGAAGAGGGTTTATAGTTTCCCCCTGTCTTTGACAATTTTGTTAGCGCGAGGGACCCGTGAACCCTTTTTTCAGAACATTATCCCAAGTTAGGATGCGGCATTTGATAAGCAGCCATAGGAAGGTGGAGATTTTTGTCCATATGTTAGAATTCCATATCTGCATCCAAATTAAGTCAAATTGATTAGGATCTTTTGGATGAAGCAAGTGATAGGCCTCCTTGGTGATGAATGTACCTTGAGTGGTGTAGCCCCAACTGAGGATGTTCGGTCCTTCTGAACATCTGATTTTCCTTTTAATTAGTTCCATCCAAATGTCATCATGGGTTTCCTCATGCCAATTTTCCTGCCACTGAGTGGTGGGAAGCCATTGGCGGAATCCATGGATGTTTGGCAGTGTCCAAAAACGTTTGACCTGATTTTTCTCCCTACCCTGGAGGGTGAATTTCTACCTAGGTTTTTGAAAGAGAGTAGCCATCTTAGGTTGTTGCTTCCAAGAGTCTTCCCAAAGAGGAGCTTGAGATCCTGAGAGAATTTCCCAAAAACTGTGGGATTGGATGATATATTTGTGCTTCTTGGCTACTTTCCAAATTTTGGATCCAATGTCATCTAAGTTGTAGCATATGAGGTCCTCCTGAGGCCAATTTTCAGCATAGTTGGTTGCCCGTAGTTGTGCCCATAGATTGCAGGGATTGAAAACCCATTTCCACCAGATGCAAGCACCCATGATGGCGTTAATTTGGCCAGGATCCCTCAATCCCAAGCCTCCCAAGTGTTTGGGTAAGCAGACCTCAGACCACTTGACTAGAGTCCATTTCTTAGTGTCTTTTTTTCCACCCCACAGAAAGATACATTGAAGGTTTCAGATGGATATAAGAACCCATTTAGGAGTGGCTAGCATTAAGAATAGAAATAGAGGCATGGATTGTAGGACAGAAATGATCAACACAAGACAACCAGCAATATTGAGAGCTCGATGGGTCTAAGAGGAGAGTCTGGCTTCTACATTATCTAGTAGCTCCTTCCAAGAAGAGTGCTTGATGGAATAATTTATAAGCAGTTCTCCTAGATATTTGGAGGGAAGAGAGGCAATCGAGAAGCCAAGGATCCTGGAGATATTGCGTTGGGTGATAGCCGGGGTATTAAGGAAGAAGAGCTATGATTTTTCGGCATTGATGGTGGCCTCGTATGCTTCAAAGAAGCTATATAGCATATATTTGAAAGATTGGGCTTCTTGGACTGAAGGATGGAAAATCAACATCTTGTCATCCACAAATTGTTGATGGGAGAGGGGGGGGTTGTTGTGAATGGAGATGCATCTGAGGGACGAAGAGCTAATGGCATGGTAGATAAGATGACCCAAACCTTCCACCATTAGGACAAGTAGGAAAGGAGAGAGAGGGTCACCTTGATAGATTCCTCTTGAGGGAGTGAAGGTGGACGAGGGGGAGCCATTAACAAGAATGGAGAAGAAAGGGAAGGAGATCAAGCTCATGATCCATCTGATCCAAGTAGGGTTGAAGCCAAAGGCATAGAGAATGTTTCTGATATAGGCCCAACTGAGCCTATCGAAGGCTTTGGAGAGATAGATATTGAGAAGCATGTGTGGATATTTTCTGGATTTCAGCAAGTGGATGACTTCATGCGTTAGGATTATTCCATCCATGATTTGTCTTCCTTCCACATATTGTGTTTGTTCTAGAGATATGATTAGAGGGAGAAGCGGTTTGAGCCTGTTGGCAATCACTTTGGAGATGAGCTTGTAGATGACACTGAAGAGGTAAATGGGCATGTACTTTTTGGGTGTAGATGCTGGTTCCTCTTTTGGAATTAGAGTCAGCAAGATGGCGTTGAGGGTTGGAAGGATCCAATGCATACTTCTAGATTCCCCAACTAGATCCCAAATTTCCTACTTGATGTCCTCCCATAATAAGTGAAATAAGTTGGAGGTGAAGCCATCCGGACATGGGGCTTTCTCGTCTTTGAGTTGCGACATTTCCTGATCCACCTCTTGCAATGTGACCAGTCGCAACAAGATTTGATTATGATCCTCCGTGATTATTCTTGAGATATGCTGAATAACTTTGTTGACGGCAGGTTGGCACTATGTATTGGGTTCTTTGAGAGAATCTTTTAAATAGCTTAGTAATTCCTATTTAATTTCATCATATGCGTCACACTTGTCTCCATGTTAATTTTTTAGGACTGCGATGCGATTGTGCATTCGGTGTTGGATAGTGGAGCGATGGAAATATTTTGTTTTTTTCCCATTCTTTGAGCCATCAGATTCTAGATTTATGTCCCTAGAAGATTTCTTCCTGTAGCATGTGATCTTCCAAGCGACCCATTAGCTCCTACTCCTAGAACGCATGATCATTAGTGTGCCCCTCCATAATGATTTTTTGCTGAAGATTGGCCATCCGGGCTTCTAATTCCTTCTAACTTTTGAAGATATTGCCAAAGGATGATTGATTCCATCGCTTGAGTAGGTTTTTGAGAGTCTTCAGTTTCTGCTGGAATTGGAACATTTTGGAGCCCATCGACTGGACTATACTGCTCCACCAAGTGGTAACCATCTCCTTGAAGCCAGGATGAGTGAGCCAGAACTACTCAAAGTGAAATGTTTTTTTTCTTGCTGCTCTGAGACGCGACCATTGCAATTATATGGGCCAATGGTCAAAACCTGAGGTTGGAAGAATGTTGGAGATGATATCGCCTCCGAGATGGATGGAGTTGTCTGAGATGAGGAATCTTTCAAGGCACGAAGAAATCTGATGGGATCCTCCTCTACTATTTTTCCAGGTGTGGATTCCATTCGAAGTCTAGAGATCAATCAGTTGGTTTTTCTATATGAAATCCTTGAATTTCTACTTGTCTAACTCAAGCTTGAAGCACCCGCTTATTTTTTCCTCCAGATTGGTGATCATGTTGAAGTCTCCTCCCAATACCCATAAAGGGTGGGTACGAAGAGAATTTAGATGCTCAATGGAGTTCAGAAGTTCAATTTTTTGGGCTATAGGTTGGGGTAAGTAAACATTGGTGAGATGGTCGTGAATGTTGGTACCAAGCAGATGGAAGAAGGCTTGAATTAAGTTATGAGAGGCGTGGAGATTGGTTAGGGTGATTTGGAGAGGGTTCCATGAAATTTCTAAACCTCCCGAGGCCCCAAGAGCGTCAACAGTAATGGTGTTGCACCCATTCCATAATATGGATATAATAGACTTTAGAGTAGTGCTGGAGCATTTGGTTTCTTGCATAAAAAAAATTGTGGGTTTTTCTTGATAAATTTCATTCTTGATCAGTCGGTGCTTGGATGGATTGTTGAGCCCTCTCATACTCCATGAGATGAGCTTCATTAATAATAGTGAGGGATGGATGTGAAGAACCTAGTCAGCTTGGGATAACTTCCCAATTCAACGAGTTGGCCTCCAAGCATGATAAGGTGTTCCAGATCTGTGCGTCTCTCTCTTTTTCTAGATTCTTTCATGATCTTTTTTGTGTCTAGCATGGTGCCTCCTTGGATTCCAAGAGTTGGAATTTTTTGGGCTCTGGTGAGAACTTCCTTGGCATTGGATCTATTTTGTGGGGATCATGTGATATTCTTGGATTTTTCTTGCTTCCTCCAAGCCTAAAATATCAAGCTCGTGGAATTCAATGCTTTCTCATTCTTCATCCATGGCAGATGGTTGCTCATGTTCAACTTTCTTCCCTTTTTTGGCTTTATTTCCATGTGAAACCAGGGCCTAATTAGCATTAGGGGGAGGGGAGATGGGTGGATGAGGGAGAGCCATTTGGGGCTGGCTTGAGTCGAGTATGGGATTGACAGGCTTTAAGGGTTACTCAAGGGGTTTTGTGGTGGGGGCTTCCTTAGAGTCTTAGTTGGTTGGAACATCAAAATTGTTGCTAGTGGAAGGGCGTAAGGCCTTGGGAGCAGAAGTGGAATTTCTTGCTTGTCGCTTGCGACTTGTAATATTGGTGAAATTGTCTGGATCTATATTTTCTGAAGCTGAGCTGGGTTTCAGAGGCTGATTGAGAGGAAAATCTCTGAAGAGTTGCCCATGCTCATGACATTTACGCGAGCGAAAAGGCACATGTTGATAATCAATAGTTTGAACCCATTCATAATCTCCATGGAATACACTTAACAAATTAGGTAGGGCTTTGACTATGTAGGGCTCAGGGCATAAGCTGTGATTCGATTGAGATTGGTTTCTTCTGCAATTTTGATGAATTCTCCTAGATGATTGCCAATGTCTTTGAGGGATAGTTCATCCTAGTAATCCTGAGGGAATGAGTATATTCTGATCCATATTGGTGCCCAGTTAAAGTCCTCTTTGTCTTGGTTGAATGTTTCCACCCAGTTTCTGAGGAACAGTCCGACAGAGTTGAAGAAGTATGGTCCTCCTTCCATGATTCAGTTTTTTTCCTCTAGGCATTTAAAAATGATATTAGAGAATCCTTTTGGGCCTAGTTGGAGGGATATTTTCCCTTTGGACTTCCATTTTGAGGCGCGGGAGAGCTTTCTCTGTGGGCTAGAAGTCGATAAATTTGCCAATGAGTGCATGGTCCTTCATGTATTGTATTCTGCTATTGATGCATTGAGCAGGGAGGTAGATCTTGGTCCTGTCACTTCCAATAGGTATGCATGTGAAGGATGATACTTTCCTCTGCACATTTTGTCCTTTTTCTCTTCTGTCAGTGGATTTAGTGTTCCTCTGGGGTCAGAACGCTCTTCCTTGTTTTTTTGAGGGGCAAAGTCAGATCCCTCAGATTATTTTCATGCAAGTGAGACGACAGTAGGGGGGGTAGCGTCTGCCCCCCCCCCCCCATCATGATCCACTATAATTGTCAGCCTTTGCTCTATTCACGTCCTAGGGGCGTCACCGCAAACATTATCACTATAAATAATATTAACATTTATA
>JAXQQM020065973.1:0-62108 GCA_034641835.2 Pinus albicaulis
AAGCTAGATTGTGTGTGACTTTATGAAAAAGTACTGAGTACTTGTGAGGAGTATTGTACTTGTTTGGTTACATGATTTCTCCATTATAATATACACAATAGCTGCGGGGTTTTCAGCTATAGGCTTTCCCCATACATACTAAGTTAATGTGTGATTGATTTGATGTGAGATTGCTTCTGTTATTTCCGCATGTGACAATTAATTGTAGAAGAAGGTTATGTGTTATGTATGCAATTCGAAATTGATATATGACCAGGTTAATCTTCAGTGAATAAGTGATTTATTCAGCTAATTTCTCTGAGAGAAAACCAATCGAAGTGGATCTGAAGGTAAGGTATTAGATCTGAAAAAAGGTTGAACACTCTAAAATTTCAGACAACCTGGAGCAGCTAAAACTCTTCCACAAGTGTGGAAGTGCTGACCCTGGGGGCTGGGTTCCCTTAGTTGAGTAAAGTATGAGTATAGGGTCCAAAACGGGCAGAGACGGAGGTCAAACAACCCTGAACAGAGCCTCAGACAAACCCATAAAACTTTCAGAAAGGTCCCTGCAAAAATTCGGGTTAACGATTTCGACTGTGACACGTGGCATTAAGTAGTTTTGGGGCTGATTCTAAAACTACTGAGGCTCAAGTCACGGTTTTTGGTCCAAAGTGCGACTTGCACTTCAAGCACTTCTAGTGGAAAATTTTAGAAAAAAGCTGTTGTCTGAAATTTCTTGGTGATATGCATGACTTTCTTGTATTAGGTCCGAAAACAAGCAGAAGTTAGAATTTTTGTCATTTTAGGGTTTGATAGGTTAAAAACAACATCAAGAAAAGAAAAAATAAGGGTTTGAAGAGAAATCGTAGGGTTTGAAGCAGTTGGATATGCAAGGATCAGAAAAACGACAATGGTCGTAATCGTAAACCCATGTGGAGTTGCCAGTTGTTAGTATGAATCTTAATTCCAAGCGTACGAAAAAAGACCACTTTAGTTGTGCATAACAAACAACCCTAACAGAAAAAATGGCTGCCAATATCTTTAGATCTATAGTTAGGCGATCGATATAAATGCTACAAAAATCTAGATTTATGCATTAGAAGACATTAAACAGTAGAAAAAACAAGATTTACTCCATGCATCCAATAGACAATACAAGAATATGTTGAATGAATTTTGTCTTATGGGCACCTAGGAGGAAAACACATAAGGGTGTTACCAGTTCTCCTCAATGGGATGGGTTCTTGTAAGTCCTCAGTACTTCAGATCTAAAGTTACCATCTCAATGGTTAGAAACCAGATAAAATAGTAGTAATACTGTTATGATGTGATCAGTCAGTAAAGTATAGATCAGTGTCCCAGGTGAAAAGGTGGTAAATGAATGGGAAAACCCTTCTATTTATAACAAAATATTGAGTTAGTCTAGATATTGGTGCATAGTTAAAATATTATTAACCAAATCAAGATCCAACTTTTATGGAATATTTTTATTATATTTGTTGGAGGGAAAAGGAATTTGACTTGAGTCAAGTCCCTTTATTTGTAAATAATAAATAAACAAATGATTTATTTATCATTTTAAGGATTTGGTTGAGTAATAATCAAATAAATAATAGTTTATTTAATTATGTATGGGTAATTTAGTCATATTTAACAAAGAATATTATTTAAATAAGGTTTAAATAATTATTCTTTAGAAAATAATAAGATAAATAATGATTTATCTAATTAATTTCCTTGTTTTGGGCTAAATATAACCAGGAATATTAATTAAAATGTTGTTTAACTAATTATTCCTTGAGGAAAATCAAAGAAATATAGATTTATTTAATATTTCCTCATGGGGTTTCCTGTTTAGACCATAAACAACTTAATGAAGGTGGTTTACTAAGTTATTTTTATAGTGAAAGCAATTTTACTTAGGGTAAAATTAGTCTTATATGGTGTACTTAGGTCCATCTAATAATAATAGGTTAGGTGACAAGAAGGAGGTCCACCACTCACAACTATAAACATGGATGTGTTATTTCTACTATCCTCCCGCAACCTATAAGGTTGAGAGCACAAAAATTGGAGGAAAAAAGAGAAAAAGGGATTTTTTGCAGTTGTGATAGAAAATATAGTAAAGGTCGTATGTGCATTGAGAATAAATTATTTTACATACAATGTGAAGAGGAGGAAAAAAAGGAACAAGAAACCTCAAAAGAATATCTTCATGAAGAACCGGATCCAGAGTTAATAAATCCATCCAAACATATCTTGCAATGAATTAGCTAGAATTACCACTCCTCAAACTCTCAAGATAGAAGGATATATCAAGAAGAAAAAGTAATAGTGTTTATTGACTTAGGTAGTGCCCATAATTTTCTTCATTGTGAGATAATGAAGGATTTCAATTGCTTACTATATCTAGCACCAAATTTTTAACTGATGGTTGCAGATGAAGGAACTATAAATTTCTCAAAGAAGTGCCATAATGTAAATCTAACAATGGGAGAATATGTACCAAAAAATGCAATGATTTCCATTCCAATGGGTGTTTTTGGTGTTTTATTATGAGTCCAATGACTACAATCTTTGGGGATAATAACTTTTAATTTTCAAGAACTTTTCTTTACATTATTCTGGGAAGGAAAGGAAATTTAATTAATGGGTATCGCAGAGAGACCTAGTAAGATAATCAAATCTAATGACATGACAAAGATTTTGAAGAAGTAACAATAAGGTGTAACTGCATAATTATGATCACTATATGTGCAAACATATAAGTCACCCATTTCTCCATATCTCCAAAGAGTTCCTGACAATCATTCCAAGGTATTAAAGACTCTTAAAGGTCTCCCACTTATTCAGGATCATGATCATGCTATTCACTTAATTCTAGGAAGTGTTCCTCCAAACATCCGACCCTTACAAATATCCATATTCCTATATGGGTGAAATTGAACACATGTTTCGATAAATTCTATAGGTTTGTATAATTCAACCTAGCCAAAGTTATTTCTCTTCTCTAGTAGTATTGGTGCACAGGTAGGATGGATTGGGCGTATGCGTCTGAATTATAAAGAGATAAACAAACAAATTGTTAAAGAAAAATTTCCCATTCCTATCATTGATGAATTGTTGGATGAATTATATGGAGCAATTTACTTCATCAAGTTAGATATTAGTTCAAGATATCATCAAATTAGAATGAAGATTGAATACATTATGAAAACATCATTCAGAACTCATGAAGTTCATTATGAATTTTTGGTCATGCTTTTTGGCCTTACTAATGCACCTTCCACATTTCAAGGTTTGATGAATTCCACTTTCAAACCCTTCCTTAGAAAATTTGTGTTAGTATTTTTTGATGATATACTAATCTAAAACAAGTCTTGGAAAGATCATGTTCAACATGTTGACATGGTGCTCAAACTATTGGAGGAGAAATAATTGTATGCAAAACCCTCCAAATTTTTCTTTGGGGTACAAGAGGTGGAATATTTTGGTCATGTTGTATCTCATGATGGTGTTAAGGTAGACCATAACAAAATTAAATCCATCAAGGAATGGAAAGTCCCCACACCCTTAAGCCATCTTCGAGGATTTCTCAGGTTGGCAGGGTATCATCATAAGTTTGTTAATAATTATGGGAATATAAAAATGCCTCTAACAATATCACTGAAGAAAGATGTATTTTATTGGAATCTAGAAGATCCTAAGGATTTTTAACATCTTAAAGATGCAATATGTCGAGCTTCAGTCTTAGCTACACCAGAATTTAGAAAAACCTTTAATGTGGAATGTGATCCCTCTAGAAATGGAATTGGTGTTGTTTCCATGAAAGAAGGAATACCCATTTCCCCTGAAAGTTATCCAATCAAGGGAAATAATCTACACAAACCTATTTATGAGAAGGAAATGTTTGCAACACTAATGTCTTGAAGCAATGGCGTCCTTACCTAATGGGAAGAAACTTCAAGGTAAAAATAATCATGATAGTTTTAAATACTTCTTGAAAAAAATATTATCTTTAGAACAGAAGCAAAAATTGGTCACAATATGTTGGGTTATGACTTTGAAATCATCTACAAAAAGCGGAAGCAAAATATTGTTGCAGATGTGCTCTCAAAAAAGGATGACGATTTTGAGGAATAGCTCTGTGCCATTTCTATTATCCAACTTAATTGGATAACTGAAGGAATAAAAAAATTGAAGAATGATGAAGAGGTTTGGACACTCATTAAAAATTTGTAACAAGATCCTAGTGCATCTGATGCGTTTATCTGGAAAAATGATTCACTATGGTACACAGATAACTTCTATCTATGTAATAACTCCCAACTCAAAAAAAGGTTCTTTTGGAATTGCACACCTATCCTATAGGAAGGCACTTAGGAGTTTTAAAACTTACCACAGGGTCAAGAAGGAATTTTTTTGGGATGACCTTAAATCTAATATTTTGAAGTTTGTGGAAAAATGTTTGGTTTTCCAACAAAATAAAGTTGAGAAAAATAAGACCTAGGTATTTTACAACCATTATCCATTCCAAATAAGTGTTGGGAGGAGGTCTCAATGGATTTTATCAGGGTTATACCCAAGTCCAAAGGAAAGAGTGTCATTATGGTGGTAATTGATAGACTTACCAAGTATGCACACTTTTTTGCTTTATCTCATTGTTTCAAATCTAGTATAGTCGTTGCTACATTAATGGAGAAAATTCAAAAGCTACATGGAAACCCATAAATTATTATAAGTGACAGAGGTCCCATTCTCATTAGAAATTTATGGACATAGCTTATCTTATCATCTTCAATTTAATGGGAAAATTGAGATAGTGAATGAATGTGTTGTATCTCAAGAAACAATCCCTTGGTTGTGATAAGGAATCAGTGCTTAAGACATTTTATAAATGTATCTCACAATTATGATATCAAATGGCCTTTGTTTAGCACCTTTGGAATTTAATTACTTAATACCCTCAATAATTTGATATAACGAAAGCCTTCACAATGCCATAAAATGTTGATACTTGAATGAAATGAAAATAAGAACTGTAAGAGAAACTCAAAATGATACATTGAGAAACATAATCTATCACTTTTAAGTTTTAGAAGAAATCATGGAGAGAGAGGAAACTCGAAATAATATGATGTAAACACAAAATCTATTACTTTAAAGTTTCATCACGAGTTTGTGAAAAGAGAAGAGATGAAGTGAAGGAGCGCAAATTAAGGTGATTTAACTCTTACTCACATATGTAATTAAGAGACCAACTGCTACATTACTTCACTTCATTCAAAGAGGAATAAACACAAAGAAAAATTGGAAAGACATGTCAACATCAACAACTGCAGGAAACTTAATATTCTTTCATTTATTTCTCAAACAAATTAGTACCAAATTAACAATCGTCCAGAGGTCCAAAACTCAGAACCACTTTTATTTATTTCTATCTACTTAAATACATCAAATCAGTTCATAACTGTTGAACTTCTTGAAACTATTCGACTACCTAAATTGTTAAGATTACTTATGCAATCATACAGAGAAAACAAATAAAAACTGGAAATATTGTTCGTTTTGCTGAATCTAATGTTGTTGATGCGTCCTCACGAAGTGTCGAGGTGTCCTTTCTGGTTATGATGCAACAACTGCACAGTTCTGTAACGATGCCTTTGTGCCGAACTTGACCCAGTTGTCATGCTTCCCATAGTGCCACTATACATTCTTCTTCTCGACTCTGCCTATGCCTCTTTATTCATTGGCCACCCCTTCACATTACCTTATCGCATACACGGTTGCAAATTTATACAAACCCTGCAGACTTGTGGTTTATGGGCCCACACACGACCTAGCCAATCAGAAGCAATCACACTTCGCAACTTATTCAATATCGCATGCCGAAAACTATAAAAAAATAGCTTAAATGGTAAACAATAATAATGTTGATGTGCGAAACCGCTCTGTTTGCGATTTCACCTCCACCGTTGATCTGTGCCCCAATCCAACGGTCCCGCTATATTGTCTCACACCGCCATCTCTCATTTGTCACATCACAACCAAAATATTTTACCTTGTGAAGACTTAAAGCTAAACTCTAAACCTACCGATATGCGATATGCACTGAATCATTGTGCCAACATGTGGCTCCTCCAATTATCGCATCGCGAGTTTTGCTTCTTACCGCATTGCAAGTTATTTTTTTAATTTGCGAAGTCCTTAACGCATAAACTAAATAATCGTCGATGCGAAATCACACTATGCCGACACATGTCCACTTCACAAATTTTCAAACTTAGCTTTGCGATGCAACCTAGTTTGTCCATCTCTCACTTTAATTTTGCGATTTAATCCTCGCCGCCAGATCACCTCCTTTGGGAATCTTCTAAAGGTTTTTTGCCTTAATCGATTTCTCTGTTTCTTTGGTTTTCGCCGCTCTACAACTCCATCTTCTCCACACTACTCCTCACGATAGTTCATTCAATGAACTCGTGAAAATACATCTTTATCCACGGTATTAAAACCCTCCTAAGGTTTATTCTAGTTATCCAACCCTTCGACCTACCTTCACATCTCATCACTAAATGTTAATGTACCAACATATAAATCAAAATTCTTCTTCGACATACAAACTTTTACATGTTATAACATATATGCTTTTTTGGTGTTTTGAAAAATATTTCAAAGGTAAATGCAAATGAGCCACAACAGAATGTTTGGAAGGCTATCTTCATTGTTTTGTATTTAATAAGAAAACACAATGGGTCAAGTGGGTACTATATAAATTAATGTGTATATTCTAAAATTCTCGTGAAATTTACTAAATCACAAGACTAGAAGCTACTTTATTGTTCCGCGGAATCAAATTCATGATCGAGAAAAAAAATCATTAACATGCATCAAGATTCAACACACATACACAAATATTTATCTAGGGTAAATAAACTTCTCAAAACCCCTTACTATATGTGTTTCATTAATCAAAGAATATGGATGAATACAATATGCTTTCTCAAGCTTGAGCAAAACCTGCACATGTATCTTCCATCCTCTGCCTGGCTCACTGAACCTAACCAATAATTGGCCAAATTTTCAAGCCTTCAAACTCCAATTTCCTTTCGTTGTTCCTTGAGGAATTAGCCCTATTATTTTTTAGGGAAATTACTCAATTGGATTGCACAATTCTTGTAGGCTCTTCCTTTAACTGCATGCACCACATGTACAAATTGAACTAGTTTACAACTGATAATACATTGCCCTTGAACTCCAATCTCAACTGGGTAAATCAAATTCTCTACATGCATGAGTTATTTTGGGCTGATTGATCATTTAATTGGATGACCACTGAGTGTGACTGAAGTTACACCACACAACTTGAACCTCCACTAGTTTCTCCAACATTTGAAACTAGTTTAACTAACAATAACTACACGTCACTGAATTAGATTGCTACAAATTAGCAATCAATAATGTAGAACTAAACTCAAGTGTCTCCAACTAAAATTAACTGAGTTAACTGAGTGAAAAAAGGCATGTCACCTATGTTAACTACCTCCAAATATTCTGCTGAAATTGAAATTGAAATTTTAATCTACGTTGACCAAGGCAAAGTCAAAACTAGATTTTCTTGTTGCATTTTCAACACTCCCTCTCAGCAAGAAATGGATTATCAGAATCCCAAATACTACTTCTATGGAACTCAAATTTACCTCTTAACAAACCTTTTGTCAAAATTTATGCATCATGTTCCTTTGTTGGAATGTACTGTAACAACATGATCCACCTTTGCACACAATCTTGTAGATGGTGGTACAAGATATCTATGTTCTTGGATCGATCATGAAAAACTGGATTCTCAGAGAATTTGATACAAATCTAAGTGTCACAATAAATCACAGTAGGATCCATCATCTGACCAAATAACCCAACAAGGATATTTCTCATCCAGATAGCCTGATAAGTTGCTTGACTGGCAGCCATGTACTCTACTTCTGATGAGTTGAGTGTCACAAATTGCTGATACTTGTTGTACCAAGAAACTATTTTTGACCCAACATCAAAAATTCCTCCTAATGTTCTCTTCTGGTTTGATGGACTTCTTGCCCAATTTGCATTTTTGAATCCTTTCATATTCACTCCCTCTGTTTGTTTGTACCAAAGTCCAAACCGAGTGTTGCCTTTGAGGTACCGTAGTACATGTGTAGCACCCCTCCAAAATAATTTGTTTGAATGAACCATGGCTAGAATAATCTGGTTGATTGCATAACATGTGTCTAGTCATGTTTTCACAAGGTACATGAGTGAACCCACCAACTTCCTATACATGGTAGCATCCACTTCCTCACTTGAAGTGGCATCCTCTTTCCTCCAGTTGGTCGCTAGAGGAGTATCCATGGTGTTGTGCATCTGTTTGTATGGAACTTATGAAGTATCTCGTTGGCATAATTTACCGGAGAGAAAAACAATTGGGCCCTTCTCCTTTCCATACTTTCAAACCAAGTAAATAGTGCATCAGACCCATGTCCTTCATTTTGAACTCTCTTGCAAGGTCATCCTTAAAAGACCTTATAAGTTGTTCATCACCACGAAAAATCAAGTCATCAACATAAAGAAAAATAATAAACAATATACCTTCTAGAATAATTTGGTAAAGGATTTCATCTACTTCACTTTTGGTGAATTCCAACCCGTTGGGGTATCTATCGATCTCGGTGCACCAAGCACAGGGTGCTTGCTTCAACCCATACAATGCTCGTTTGAGTCTGCACACATGCGACTCCCTGTCAAAGGTAACAAAACCTTTAGGTTGTTCAATTTACACCTCCTCCTCAATAACTCCATATAGAAATTTTTTCTTCACATCCATCTGGTGGATCTTCCACCTCATATGTGCAACTAGAGCAAGAATTGATCTGATAGAAGTGTACCTTGCTATAGGAGAAAATGTCTCTTCATAGTCATTCCCTTCTACCTGAGAGTACCCATTTGCCACAAACTTGGCCTTATTCTTCTTGATGATTTCATCTGTTGCATGGTTTAATTTGTAAATCCATTTCGAACCTACCATTAAATTTTCTGTTGGTCTTTGGACCACTTCCTAAACAATGTTTCTGACAATGGAATCATATTCCTCTACCATAGCATCAATCCATACTAGCTTCTATATTGATTCCTCAAATGTTACTAGTTTTGTCTCTACTAGCTCATTCATTAGAGCCATGTAGCCAATGTACCAATCTTGTGACCTCCTCTTCCTGCGTTGTGATGTGGGTTCCCCCACATTCTCTCTAGCATCCTCCAATAACTTTTTAGCTTCCCCAGTTCATTTCCTTCCTTCCCTGGATGTCTCTACTTGAGTGGTTGTCTCCAGTCTCTGCTCCTCTGCTTGTGGCTGCTCCACATATTCTTGAGGTTATTACTTTTCAATCAAAATCTCCTAATTTGCATTCAACTTAAGCTCCCTCTCAGGAAAACACTTCATTTCCTTCTCCTCATCAAACTTAATATCTCTACGAACAACTGTCATCCTGAGAGATGGTAGGTACACCTGATAGTTGTGAGGTGTATCAGTGTACCCCACAAATATTCCCAAGTCTATTGTTGGCTCTATATTTTTCCTTACTTCCTTGGAGACGTGGAAATATACTGATTCTCCAAATATCCTGAAGTGTGAAACATATGATTTCTTCCCTGAAAAAGCTTCTTTTGGTGTACTCATCCCAAGAATCTAATGAGGACTCTTGTTTTTCAAATAGACCGTTGTGTTGCATGCTTCAACCCACAAGTGTAGAGGTAGTACTTGGTCATGCAACATCGTTCATGCAGCTCCCACAATACTTATGTTCTTCCTCTCAGCCACCTCATTTTGGCGCTATGGGTTGTGGGGTAATGTCAACTCTCGTCGAATGCCTTCCTTTGCACATAAATTTTTGAACTCATTCAAAACTTACTCACAACCATTATTTCTCCTGAGAGCCTTCACGTTCATGCCAATTTATTTCTCAAGAAGTGATTTAAATTCAATAAACTTGGAGAATGTCTTGTATTTATTTTGCATAAATAAAATCCAACACTTACATGAGAAATCGTCTTCAAATATAACATAATACTTGTGATTGGTAGTGGAGGCTATTGAGAAAGGTCCACAGACATCAGATTGGATCCTTTCAAGAATTTCATGCGCCCTGTTATCTCAATAATTGAAGGTGGATTTTGTTTAATTCCCCAAAGTACACCCTCTACATGTGTTCTTCTACTCTAATGCTCCTTTGGGGAGGCCTTTGGTGATTTACCAAATTACCTTCAAAGCTCCATGATGAAAATGACAAGTATTATATGCCATAATTTGCTTAAATCTTTGCTCTATACCTTCTCCACCTTTGTGCTCAAAGCAACATTTTCTTCCACATCCAACCTGTCGAAGTTCTTCACTCGAACCTTGATTTGCTTCACTTGTCCCGTGGTGATTTTTCTTAGGAATGTTTTTCCTTTGTTGAATATCACATTGTAGCCATGGTATTCCAACACCACAATGGAAACTAGATTCTTCTTTAGACCCAGTACAAACATCACATCCTTAAGCCTAAGAGGGGATCTTGACTCCCTTTGAAAGGTGATGGTGTCAATCCCGGTCACGTTCTACCTTCCATCATCTCCTATCTAGATGTGCATTTGGATATCGTTCTCCTCCAAATCACTAAAGAAATAATTTTTCCCCATCATATGGAATGAGGCATCTTTGTCGAGATACCATGTGCTTCACATCACTCTGCTTTCCATGCATGAAATGAGAGTAAAATAAAGTTCAAATTGTGAAGTTAGAGCTTCACCTACTACTCCTCCTAAGGTCTTCTTGCTTGTATTCTTATGTGGACATTTTGTGGCATAGTGCCTAAATTCATGACAGTGAAAGCACTTGATTCTGGACAAGTCCTTTATTCTTTTTTGTATTAATTATTTTATTAAATCTTTATTTAGATATAAAAAATATCTAAGAAATTTTTTAAAATAATTCTTTCTAATATCTAAATTTAATTTAAGGTTTAAATTATTATATGAAAATTAATAAATAGTATTTTAGTTATTAATTGGTTAGAATTATAATTCTAAATTATAATTAATTTAAATTGTTAAAAATTCTAATTAAAAAATTCTAAAAATATTTAATAAGGAAAAGAAAAAAAAATTAATAATGTTTTTTAGAAAAAGAATGATAAAATTAATAATTAAAAAAATCAATTATATAATTAATGAACTTAGAACAATTAACAACTTAAAAATTAATTATTAAATCTGTCGGCTCTTTTTATTTTTACCTTTCACTATTAATTGACCTAATTCCTTCTTTCAGTTCTTCATTCAAAATTTTTGTCCTGAAGATGGATCTGCGTTGGGATTCGAAACGTCGACAAATGTTCTATGACACTGTGGAAAATCTGGAGACCTCTTCAATAAGTATTTCTTCTTTACCCCTTGACTAGATTCTTCTTTGGATTGGTATTTCTTCCCTTTCCCTTTCTTCCTTTCCAGCCAAGGCACAGTTATCCTCATCCTCGACCTTGAATGAAGTCTCGTCTTTTTTTTTCCACCTTATTTCTTCCTGCGCTATATTAGACCATAAATTCTCCCACTGTGGTAGTTCCTCTCTATCATTTACCAAATTTTGGTAACTATGCCAACTCTTGGGAAGGCCCAAGAGGGCTAGAGCTACCATATCTTCTTCAGGGACATTAACACCAACCCTTCCAAGTTCACCACGACAATGTCTAAACCTGTTCATGTACTGCGGAATTGTGTCATTATTTTACATCTTGATGCTTCGGAGCTTGTCCTTGAGTGCCAGCGTCCTGTGGTCACTATTGTTATCGAACAACTCTATCAATGTTTTCCACAACGTGAACAAAGTCTCTTTCCCATGGAGATTCGAGACAATATTATCTCGTACTCCCTCCAATATGATTCTACTCGATTTAGCCACATCTTTCTTGAACTAAAAAATATTATGAGCATCAAATGCTTGGGGTTTTTCTACATTTGTCTTGATGTAATCTAGCAACCCATTGTCATCCAATATTGCCTCCATGTGGATCGTCCATGCCACAAAGTTTGTGGTTCCTTCCAAAGCATACTTAAGCCTGAATTTGTTAAATTTCATCTTCTCAGTCTTGGAGAAAGCCTGCAACACTGATATTCAAATCCGAACCTCCTACAATGAAAACTTCGAAATATCTTCTCTATGTGAATTTGGCTCTGATACCATGTATAAATTAATTTGTAGATTCTAAATCGCTCATGAAATTTACTAAATCATAAGACTAGAAGCTACTCTACTGATCTGTAGAAGCAAATTCATGATCGAGAACACAAATCATTAACATGCATCAAGATTCAACACACATACATAAATATTTGTCTAGGGGAAAGAAACCACTCGAAATCCCTTACTATATGTATTACATTAATCAAAGAATATGGATTAATACAATATTCTTTCTCAAGATTGAGCACAACCTACACCTGTATCTTCTATCCTTTGCCCGATTGACTGAACTTGACTAATACTTAGTCAAAATTTCAAGCCTCCAAGCTCCTATTTCCTTGAGGAATTAACACCTATTTTTTTAGGGAGATTCCTCAATTGCATTTCACAATTCTTGAAGGCCCATCCTTTGACTGCATGCACCACCTATACAACTTGAACTAGTTTACAACTTATATTACACTGCCCTTGAACTCCAATCTCAACTAGGTAACTCAAATTCTCTACATGCATCAGCTATTTTGGGTTGATTAATCAGTTAAGTGGATGGCCACTAAGTGTGATTGAAGTTACACTGCATAGCTTGGCCCTCCACTAGTTTCTCCAATAGTTTCAACTAGTTTAACTGGAAATAACCCAACTTAACTGAATTAGCAATCAATCATGTAGAACTTAACTCAAGTGTCTCCAACTTGAATTCACTGAGTTAACTCAGTGAAAAAATACCTGTCACCTCAGTTAACTACCTCCAAGTATTCTGCTAAAATTCAAATTCGAAGTTTAATCTAGTTTGACCAAGGCAAAGTCAAAACTAGATTTTGTTGCTACATTTTCAACAGTTACCCCTAGTAGAATGATGGTACAACACTTCTATACCACGGTAAAAATGAACCCATTTATGGAAATTTATGGATATCATCCATTTTCCATCATGTCATCTCTAAGAGAAAAATCTAAGGTTCAGGAAGTGGAAGATCACATCGAGCATCAACAACAAATTTTCCAACTCTTAAATAATAACTTGACTCTCGTGCAAAATCGAATGAAACAACAAGTATATTTAGATTGCAAAGAAGTTGTAATATTGTTGATTGGGTATTTTTACAGCTCAACCATACAAATGAATGTCCCTCAAGCATGTTTAAGAAGGAAAATAAATTATCACCCAAGTATTATTGCCCTTATAAGGTGTTGCAAATGATTAGAATTATGGAATACAAATTGGAGTTGTCTGCATATTCGCGAGTACACCCAATTTTTGATGTTTCATGCTTAAATAAGGTTATAGGTGACAAGCTTCCAGTTCAAACTATATTTTCAGAACTTGACGAGGAAGGAAAACTCATATTGGATCCTAAATTAATCATTAAAACAAGAATCCAAAAACGACAAATCGATCAATTTCAGAGTATCTCAT
The DNA here is from genome assembly GCA_034641835.2 of Pinus albicaulis. NCBI lineage: Eukaryota > Viridiplantae > Streptophyta > Pinopsida > Pinales > Pinaceae > Pinus > Pinus albicaulis. Next base: position 13,644 of record JAXQQM020065973.1, read on the forward strand.
TAAGTGGAAGAACTTACCTACTAGAGATTCCACATGGGAAGATGAGTGTTTTTTACAGAATAATCCATAAATGCTCAAGCATGGATGAAAACACTTTTTTGAAGGTGAGGGGCATGCTATCTCCCTATAATACTAGTGTATCCCCTATATTGCTATGTGTGTGCCCCATAGAAGCCCACTATTATTATTGTTGTGCAATTATATTATTATTTTTGTGTAGGCCCTAATTATAGTTTTACCCTTTATACTCCTATATATACCCAGGTATTTTCATTTGAATCATCCAAGAATTTTTCAGTTATGTGATGTAAAAGGAGGTTTCCCCCTCGAAGTGGTTTATTATCAAGTCGTTGATCTATCTTTTCTTATGTTTCTACATTATTTATATTTGGATGCTTAACATACTAGGAAAGGAAGGCCTTGTCGTAGGTTATATATTCCAACACTATTCCATGTAACAACATCAAATAATAGCACATTGGACTCCCTCCAGATTGCTTAAGGACTACCCCTATGTCATTCAAAATTGCATAACTTTCAACCTGAAAAGGATGTTGCAAATTAGGTATAGCCAATGCTATTGCATGACTTTTTTTTCCATTTAGCTCTTCAAAATGCCTAATTTATTTCTTACCACAATTAATACTTTCTCCTTTGGTTATTAGAACATGTAGTGGTGCAACTATTACCAAAAATGTTGAAATGAACTTCCTTGGATATTGAGCTACTCATGACACTTTTTATATCTAACACACTAATAGAGGTAGTCCATTAACCAATGACTTTGATCTAAATTAACCTTCAACTCTCCTCCACCAATCACATGTCCAAGATATACCACTGACTCTTTTGCAAACGCTCACTTGGTATTATCAATCAACTGCTTCTTCCTAGGTTTGTCCAATATCTATTTTGGATGTGAGATGTGCTATTTTCAAGTAATAATTAATATTTATGTCATCAGATAATATTAGAAAAGAATATATAAACAAACGAAACACCTCTTTCATCAAATGAATAATAATTTAAAATGCATTACATAATCCACAAGGAATTAATAACCATTCTTGCAAATTGTACCTTGTCTTGAACAGTGTCTTCCTTGAGTCTTTTTCTTTAAATCTTACACAGTGATAGCTTGATTTGAGGTCCAAAACTCTGAATAGATTAGCTTGATATAGTCACATTGTATTTGATCTATCAAGTCATAAATCCATGACAAATGATATATGTTCTTAATGGTCTCCTTCAAATCTAAGTAGACAATGCACATCCTCCAATTTACATCATTCCTAGGGACTATGATGATGGATGATACACAAGTTGATGTACTAAAATTTATGACCACCTACTCCAAAAAAATTTATAGTTTTTTCTACACTTCATTTGACTCTAAATGGGATTTCCTATACAATCTAATGTTAGGTCATGGAGTTTTTAGAAACAATCAAATCTTAAGTTCAATTTCCCTCTTATGCAACAAAATTTTAAGTTCTTGAAACACTTATGAGTAGAATTCTATCAATTGTTCTAGTTTCATTCTACATGTTATCATATCCCTCTATGGATGCACTAATATTCATCTTAACTTCTCCTTGTTGCTTGTCCTGTATCACAAACAACAATTGAAACTTCATTTTTGTACTAATCAATCTCCCAGCCTAATGTTCACTTTTCAATGAGAGTTGTGATTTGATCTTATGTGGATAGGCATCATAAGGCTTCCCATCCTTCACAAGTATATATCAGCTAGCCCTTATTTTAAAAATAGCATCACTAACATATAAATAAGGACTTTCTAGATCTCTCCATATACACCGAATGGAATGACACCTATTTCCACCTCATCACGAAAGTTTGCACTAATATCAATTATGCACTCACATTTTTTTGTGACCCTCAATTCCATATATTTCCTTACCCATCCTAATGTACATGGATGAGGATGGTAATGCACCTCTAATCTAAGCTTCTCAACTAACTACATTGAAATTTAACATTATTATGTTCAAATACTAATTTGTTTTAACTAGATCTTAATGTAAAAGAGTTCAATTATCTCTCTTTTCACATTTAGACTAATATTAATCAAGGATACCTCTCTTTGGACTAAAGTATAAGTCACCATACCATTTAATGTTTAATATTATTTCCACCCTTTGATCTGCATCTATAGCCAACTAAGTCTTCCTCTTCTTTTGTTATTTATGCAATTCACTTCTTAGGTTACGTTGTAATTTCCACCAACATCTTTGTGTGGCCATTTACGTTATGGTGCTTGCAATGCTTGTTATGGTATTTATTTTATATTATAACCATCATAATTTTCTTACCTTTACCGTTCCTTGTTATATTTTTGGTTTTATATTATAACCACAACCATTTTCTTACCATTATCATTGCTTTCTTATTTTCATCTTTAGAGTGTTCCTGCAACTTGATCTATTTTGGTCCACTAAAATGTTGTTTACTTATCCATTTTGAGGCATTATGCCTACAAACAAGCCACATTCGTGGTTTTAGTTCTGAAAATCATCACCTACCTTCTAACATGATTATATAAAGCTCCCAAGTGTTTAGTAATCCCTTTAGGGCTCTTATGATATATCCCCAACTGAATTTCTCTCGTTTTAGAACTTTGTAGAGAATTTCTATACTTATGTCCTTGTCTCTATCTAAGGTAAAACAAATTACATGTTGTTCCTTGTTAATCCAATATGATATAAATAGCTAATAATTTCCTTCAAATTTTCTTATAAGGTCATCACCCTTAGATGTTGATAGGCACCTTTGCTTGATCAACTCAAGCAAGTGTTATAGATTAGGAAAAATGTAACAGGGTTAGGTGATGTATACTAGATGTTTGAGTGCATGGTAAATTATTCAACATGGAAAGAGTTACTTTTGTATAGACTTGGGATGTCTAGTGCATGATTTAGTTTGAATGTGGACCCAAGGCACTAAGCATTCCAAGACTCGGAACACTTTTATGGAATGTATTACATGGTTGGGTCCACTTGGGTGTAGAGCATGGTGAAAGGAACGGTAGAAGAAGGTAACAACAATGCACTTCCCCCTTGTAAATAGTGGAAATGATCTTTATGAAAAGGTATTCACTCATGCGAGGGTGAAAAAATAGTTTTGAGGTGCTAAGTCTAGGTTATGGCATAATAAACAAATTGGGTGTTGGTAGTGTGATTTGTTGAAGAGATTTTATTTGCAAGAGGAATGCCTGTAATTGATTTAGGGTTTAGGTTGTACAAGTGTTATGGTAATAGGTAGTTGTGCCCAAGATCAATTGTAATGAGCCACATGTAGTGGTTGGACTACCTTGTTTTATCCTTGTAACACTCTTCATAATCATAAGTTAAGGCATCCAACTGAAGGGTCCCAAACACTCTTGATTTGTGGTCCCTTTACTTGGATGACTATTATTGTACCTTGAAATGTTTTGTTTAGATAATTATTGATGGCTATTGGCTAGCTATAAAATGCATTGTTGAGATGATTTAAGGACACCATTAGATGTCTGTGTTATTAGAAGGAATTGATTGTTGCACTTGGATGTGGATCCTAAGTGAAGAAGAATAGTTTGATTGTAATAGATGTAATTTGATTAAGCCCATGGGGCTGAGACAAGCCATTGTTGATACTTGGGGATGGTGAAAATAACTTTTTTGGGAAATACCCTTAAGTATTTGGTAGGTGGTATCAAAGAAAATTTTGTGAGATGATAACATTAGAGTGTAAATTCTAGGAGAGGATGGTATTAGAGCATTATTTTATGCTCTTCACCATGATTTATGAGGAAATAATTGGTTGGGAGAGTGGCCCTATGTGCTTGGATAAATTTTGCAGCCTCTTCTTAGGTGAAATGCTGGTCTATAAGTTGGGTCCTTCATGGAGGCAACACTTAACAACACTTGTTAATTGGATCAAACTTACTTATAACATTCATTTTTAATAGTCTCAATAAATGTTGGATACCAAAAATAGGTGGAGGAATAAAAGTGTAGAATTGTTGTTCAGTCATGACAGTTTAGAGCAACTTGACTAATGTCCCACCTTAGCTTAAAGTGCATTTCAACAAAGTGAAGTTCCACATAGTAGGCAAAGAGGACACACTTTGGACAATTTTGGGTTCAATAGGAGTTGAGCCTAGGCATTTCCCCACTTTATGAATACATATTCTAAATATAGTGCTTGATCTAGGTGGCTCAAGACATGCCCATAGGTCAAAGAGGGCTTATAATAGCTCACAATTAAAAGTGGTTAGATTTCTCTCAAACCAGGACTAGATCAAAGTGCTCTTCATCCTAATTCCAACAGTGTGAATGACACTCCAATCCGAGTTCGTATGAAGGAGATAGGGCTGGTAAAATTTTTGGTTAAAGTGGGCACGTGGGCCAGGATTAAGGATCCTACAGATTGATTGAGTCCAGGGCATGGAACTTAGCTCCTGAAAATGAGTGAAATTGTAGGATGGTTAATTTGACTGTGAAGCCCTAAAATCGGAAAAGTTGGAAAAATCAAGATGATTAACTAAAAAAAAAATATGGGGGGTAGGCCATAACCCTCACCACCCCCATCGGTCAATTGGTTATATTATGTTAAAAAATCAAAACCGGATTCCAAACCACACAAAAAAACAAATGGGGTCGGGCCACCGTTGGTAGACCTGCAACCCAACGGGCCAACCATATGTTATCAACATGTGTTGGGGCCGGTGACAACCCCACCAAAAAGTCAAACCAAAACATATACAACACAACAAGCAACGTTTCCAAGGTTGTAACTTATGTCGCAGCAGAACCGCAACATAACCATTGGATCGTTGTCCATTGTAACCGCTAGCACGTGGTTAAACCACCCGGCGACATGTGTTATCACCACCATGGTGAAGTGATCCAGAAGGTGTCGAACCAACCCGACTTGATAATCGGTCGGTCCGTGGGCAGAATAAACAAATAAATGGTTAAAAAAAAATCGTTACCATAATTAAAACAAATTCCAATGGTTAAAACATATATCGCCAACAAGATATAACCATCGGTAAACAGTTAAGTATATTTGGCAATAAAATAAAAATGCACACAAGGCTTGGGAGGTCAGTGGGGTTGGAACCCTGACTTACCCGCCTCCATTACCAAGGCTTACCAACAGGCCAACAACCCATGTTGGAAAGTTCGCCCGCGAATTTTTATTTCAACCTTAATAAACTATTCGACCAGGCCATGGAGGAGGTGCAACAGATGAAGAGCGCAACACTGTGGTGAAACCATGATTCAAGCAAAGGATGGAACCCTAAACCTAAGAATCTCAAGATGTCGAAAATATTCCTTGGGAGGTAAAATTCACATTGTAAGAATGCTATCAAGTTTATAGTAATTTTTCACAGAATTTCGCAAGGAGCGCGATGATGAATTCAGATTCCCCATCTGAGCAACAAAATTGTAGGTTCCCCACAACGAGGAATCTTTGAAGAATATTGAGGAATCTAAAATATTCCCTTGGTGGCTGAATTTTGCCAATGTCGGAATATGGCCGACTTTATACTCATTTCTCTCATAGTTTTGCAAGGATCATTATGGCGAGATCAGACTTGTCATCTGAGTAGCAGATCTCCAGTCAGACAGTAGAGAGGAATATTCGTGGAATCATGAGGAATCCAAAAGATTCTTGAAGGCCCAGAATTTGATGGTGTCAGAATTGAATGAGTTGACAGTCGATTTGATACTACTCATCGCCAGGAATTTAGTGATGTAGTTAGTTTTAACATCTGAGCTTTGCATTTTCGGACATATTTGAACGTGGAGGTACATGATGTAGTTATGTTATGTTTCCTTTTGTTATTTCTAAGATGATGTTACTCTCTTTGAGATCCCTGTTTGACACTATGTTGAGGGATGCTTGTTGCCACATTATTGTGAGATTGTATTAGCTTGTCATGCTGAAGGAAATCCCATTTTGAGCGAGAGTTCCTGAAGGTATATGTCTCATGGAGAGATAAGCCACCCTTGTTGAGGGTATATTTTTTTGTTATGACAAATAATATTCCATGTACATCATCATCATTAGCAAAAATTAATGAAGCGAACACCACTGTCTTGACACCGGGCCCGGAGACGTAGCTCACACTGGGTGAACTCCATTATCAATGTGTCGTGTTCTTGATTTGTTGATCGTCATTATGTTTCCTCTTATTTAAGCATGCACATGTGGATATTTTATGCTCTTTTAAATGCAATTATATTAACATCATAGAAGTAAAATATCTTGGATGATTATAGTAGCTGAAGAAATCTAGATCAAGTTTGGTATCAGAGCGGTCTTCTCGCTGATATGAATTACGATTGTGAACGATTGAATGTGCAACAACGGAGGATGTCAAATAAATGTACGAGGCCTTCCTAAGGATGTCCAAAATGGTGGCCATAACATCTGAAGCTTCTGAGAAGGAGAAATAAGGAGCAGAGAATGATGTTCCATCCACACCTTCCAGCGAACATTCATCATCTCCTCATCATTCGAATGAGGAGATCAACCAGAGCCTTCAAGCATATAAAATTGAATTGAAGAGGCTTATACGAGAAGAGAAAGAGGAGAAACATATATTTCAGCTTGAGTTACGAGCCATGGAGGAGGCCTTGGAATAATTGAAGTGAAACAACCATAGCCTTCAAGCATAGAATGCTCAATTAAGGAGGCTTCTACAAGAAGAGAAAGAAGAGAAGAAAAGATTGCAGTTTTAGCTTCAAGCCACAGAAAAGGCCTTGGAGGAGTTGAAGCACAACAAAATCTTAGAGAAGCCCTCATCACCTATTTCATAATCAACATATGAGGTAAAAAAATTTGATCTTTCTTCAGTTTCATCTTCACATGATGTTATTTATGTTGGAAATGTGGAGGTACCCATTACAGGAATTGGCATGAGACTCCTTACCAAGATAGGGTATAAAGGAGGTTGACTTGGTGTTAATGGCCAAGGCATGACTCAACCATTAGAAGTCGTGCAAAGACCTTGATTTGCAAGTTTGGGATACACTGTGTTGGGTGTGCGTTATATTATTTCCACAACTAGCTTCAGGCCTGCCTATGGTTTTGTGCATGGATTTGCACATGGTTTTGGTCATGATGGTTTTCTGCCCATGGTATTTTGTAGATCTGGTCAAGGGAACTAAGGTTATGTTCTAATCTAGGGTAAATGGATTGGGTTTTATGAATTCTTTAGCATGTATATATATGTTTTGTAACATTGAAAGGAATATAAGGAAAAATCAAGCTGGTAGTCTCGGTTTTGGGATACAAGGGGAAAATATTTGTGCATATATGTTTTATGTTTTATGCTCTTGCTATAGTTTATTTTTTGCTATTAAGATTTTATTTGCAGATAATTTATGTACAGCTTTAAAAGCTACACACTGAAGGAGAGTGCTCAAAGGTGTCAGAAGCTTCCAAGACATGGTTGAAACTGTCAAGGAAAGAGAATGATGGGAACACCACACCATCATCCCATGGCATTGCACATTAAAAAGGAAGAGTTGAGGCATGCTCTCATTTCCATAATTGTACCTGAGACAACAAGGAAAGGTATAACAAGTCTCAGTATTCTAAAGTTAATTTTGATTACAAACATGTTATTAATAATGAACGAAAATCATGACGTATAAATCTATGTAATTTTTGTGCTTTACATAACCTTGTGGCTGCTGAGTTCTAGAAGAGAATGGAATCACGAAAGAGGATGAGGCGTTAAAGGCCTTCTCCACAATAGGGAAATAATAAGGCAAATCAGGTCTAGAGGAAGAAGACTTATTGCAGTCATTGCGACAGAGGTGGCCATCAAAGTTCCACGTGTTGGAGGCTCCATCCATAGCATGAACAAGTTACCCATGCATGAACCAGTTGAAAAAGTTTTTTGACAAGCGAATCCGCCACAGTGAGATAACCCATTAAATTTGATAAGTGAAAGATGATTTTTCTAGATGTGATAACTTGTCATGGTCGTACTTTGTAAATCATGTGTTGTAATTTTAAATGTAAAAGTGATGATGTGCTTTCCATCATGTGTTGAAGCAACAATGATGTTTTGGCATTGTATTAATAGTTGGGGTATTGATTTCCATTTTGATGTAAAATTTACCACAAAGTATGTGTTATAAACTCATGGAAAGTATGGGACATTATTGGTCATGTAATTGAGCATGTAATTTGCAAAGATATTACCACAGGATTGCAAAGGATGCAGGTGTTGGCTCATCGTTTATGGCTCTGAAGAACAAAGGTGAAGGAGAAGGAAGGGTGACTTGTCAGGACACTTGTGGTGCAGACAATATACAAAGCAGTTGCAGATTATGTTCATGCTTGTGGAGGATCAAAAGCTCTTCAGTGGGGGGGAATGATCCAGGTGGCTCCAGACACACTTAGATGTCAAAGAGGGCTTATAATAGCTCAAAATTTAAAGTGTTCAAATTGCTCTCGAACCAGGACTAGATCGAAGTGCTCGTCGCCCTGATTCCAATGGTGAAAACGACACTCCAATTCAAGTTCATATGAAGGAGATAGGGCTGGTCAAATTTTTGGTCAAAGTGGGCATGTGGGCCAGGATTAAGGATCCTACAAATTTAACACCTCCTGGGCATGGAACTTGGCTCCCGAAAACGGGCGAAATTGTAGGATGGTTAGTTTTTCTATGAACCCCTAAAATCGACGAAGTTGGAAAAATATGGTTGATTAACTAAAAATAAAATAAAATTAAGAGCGATAACCCCCGCCACCCCCACTGGTCCGTTGGTTATATTATGTTAAAAAATCAAAACTGGATTCCTAACCACACATAAAAATAAGTAGGGGTGTGCCACCATTGGCGAACCCGCTACCCAACGGGCCAACCATATGTTATCAATGTTGATTTGTGGTATCATCGGATGTGATATAAGTCTCAAAATTTGTAGAGAGGCTTAGAAATATACATTCTAGATAAATGAGAAATATTTTTGGGAAATTCCACCCAGAAATATTTTTATTTGATAAATTAATTATTTTTAATGAGAACCCTAAGTCTAACTTAGAAAATTAAAATAATTAATGGGTATTATTTTAAATTGTGGTGAAACTTATAGAAAAACAAGATCAAGTCTAAATGTAATCTTATTCATTAATTGGAGATCTAATCTCGGTCATTGAAGTATCAACAAGAATACTATAAAGGAAGGCTTGAGGGTCATTTGGAAGACACACGAGAGGATCAAATGATCGAATTTTCTGAAGTGAGAAATGCTCAGAGGAAAACAAGATCTAGAGATTCTTCACGCAGTTGAGGGGCAGAGACAGTTTTGGAAGGAGGATCTTCTCCAGGGCCAAGGATCATCAGTAGAGAGGTAGAGAAAGAAGAACAGGAAGAAACGCAGAGCTTAGAGAGGGTGACACAACACCCAGAAGGGGTGACATAGGGCTACGAAAGCCACACGCATAGGCAACGTAGTTTCTGAGTATAATTCTAAGTTTTAGTAGGGAAATAAAGATTCTGAGATGGGAGGGTTGGGATCAAGTTTCCATGGGGATAAAGGATCACACATAAGGGGTGACGCAATCCATCAGAAGTCCCCATGAGGGCCTACATAGTTATTGTGCAGAAGTTGCGCAGAGGGTGTTGGGGTTTCATCATTTCAGCTACCGGACCAGCCAGAACTTGCAGTGTGAGGTAATATCACTATTTTTTTCTGTCAGTATTCTCTGTAAATGAATTTTCCAGTGAGATATTCAGAGATGTATTCAGATATAATTACTACTTAATAATAAAACCCTCAGATCTGTTGCACCAGTTTTCCCGCATTCGGTTTTTCTGGGGACATTTGTCCAAAAATAATGGTGTCATGTGTGATGTTTTTCTTTTGCTCAGTTTCTTTTTCTGCATCTAAATTTAATTAAGTGAAGGTTGATTCAATAATTGCTTCAATATTTATAGAATAAATCTGCAAATAACTTGTTCATTTTAATAACAAGTAAGAGAAGTTAATTCAATTTGTTGCAGTAGGATTCCAAATCTAGGACTTGGAATTTTTACATGGTATCAGAGCTTGTGGAGTGTTGCAAGTGAAACAGGAAGAGTGGATCTAGTGCTGAGAAGGAGGCTGAATAGTTGCAGAAAGCAGCAGCTCGAATCCCCAGAGGGATTTCACAGTCTAGGCCTGGAGGGCTGAAATTTATGGGAAAGTCTCTCTCTCAGTGAATTGACATAGAAGAAGGGCTTCTAGTTCAGAATTTTTTCGAGCCAGAGGGAGAAACACAGAGCCTCAGTGCATAGTTAGTGGGATGCAGTTTTATGTAGGCATAATTTGTTGTTTTCTGTGTAGAAATTCGTTAGAAGAGGAAGCAGAAGCACAGTGAGGGAATTTTCTTCCTTATGAAGATCCTAACTGGGGAATTTCATTTTTTCCAAGATCTGAGCAATAGATTCGGGTGGCAGATCTACAAACTCTAGAAGGAGTGCATAAGCTAGTCAATGTTGTGCATAAGGGGAAGAAGAGGAGCTAATTCAACATTTTCTTGACGGACATGGAAGCTCATGGGATTAGAGATCAGGATTGGTTGGAGGGAGCCTCCAACTATGTGATCTGGAAGGCAAGAATCACATGCCTTCTAAATGAGTACGATCTCAAGATTTTCGTGAAGAGTATGACAGTTGTCGTTGCAGATCCAAATCCATTGAAGAAGTACACGGCTGATATGGTGAAGGAAAAAATGTTTCTCCTTCATGGAGTCAAATATCATATTGTGTCCCATATAGATAGAAAGGACACAACTAGGTAGATGTGGGAAGCCTTGGAAGCGTTGTATGAAGGCTCTTCCGAATAGTTGAATATACTTAGAGAAATGACTGAGGATGATGTAGATGCATAAAGGGGAGTGTATTGTTCCATTCGTGTTGAAACTTCAGGAAATCCATGATCAACTAGCAGCATTGGGGGCCACCCCTTCTCCTACAAAAATGGTGAGACTCACTCTTAACATAACCTCTAAATAATGGCAGGTGTTTTTCCATAGCATCCTAGGCAGAGAAACATTGTCAGGCTGGGAAGAGATGTGGGCTGCTCTTCAGCAAGAAGAGATAAGGAGGGACTTTTTCAAGTGTAAACTTGATGGCAGCAGTGCCAATGGGTCGAAGATGAAGCAGGATAAGGAGGAAAACACAACCCTTGCATCTAGGGGACAGCAAGAGCAACAGAGACGTAAGAAACATGTTTCGAAGATAAAGTGCTTCAGGTGTAGTGAACTTGATCACTATGCTACCCATTGTCCTTTGAAGAAAAATGACAAGGATGAGAAGCACGATCTGAAGGCTACACCCACAAAGATCGAGGAGGATGAGTATGGCATGAGTGCCCACGCATCTCCAGGAGCGAGATGGGGTGACATTGAGTTGTAAGTTCACAAGAACTTCAGTTGGGCAGGATCCTTGAGGATTCCACCTCTTGGATCATGACCTTCATATGGGTGCCCAAGATCAGCAATAGAAGCCTGGAGTAGTTTTCAGTGGTGCAGAGGAGTGTAGAAGCGACATATGTAGTGGTTAGCAGCGCCAGAATCTGAGCAGCACAGTGTAGAGAAACAATAGTGTAGAGGGACATAATGCAGAGCAACAACAACGCAATGCTTCATAGTGACAGTGTGGGTTTAGCAGTAGTCAAAGTTTTAGAATCAAGATGCATATTGAACACTTGTTCATAATTTTGGATGTTTTTCAGTTTCTTCTCTCAGCAGCTGAGTTGCAGTGCAGAGTTAATAGTGGTAGTGCTAGCAACAGATGTAGCATTTGAGAGGGAGTTGCAGTACATATGTAGTGTTGATCGTGGCAGGGTCAGCAACAGTACAGTTGCAGCAGTAGTGGAGTGGTTGATGGGCAGCATATCAGACATCAATAACGTAGAGGGAGATGCTTCAAAGTCAGAGCAGTGTGCAACAAGGCATATTTACTATAGCACATTCCTTGCTAAGAGGGAGTGTTGATTCGTGGTAGCATCGGATGTGATCTAACTCTCAAACTTTGTGGAGAGGCTTAGACATATGCATTCCAGATAACCAAGCAATTTTTTTGGGAAATTCCACCCATAAATAGTTTTATTTGATCAATTAATTATTTTTAATGAGGACCCTAAGTCTAACTTAGGAAATTAAAACAATTAATGGGTATTAATTTAAATTGTGGGTGAAACATTTAGAAAAAACAGATAAAGTCTAAATGTAATATTATTCATTGATTGGAGATATAATCTTGGTCATTGAAGTCTCAACGAGAAGACTATAAAGGAAGGCTTGAGGGTCATTTGGAAGACACGCTGAGAGGATCAAGTGATCGAATTTTCTGAAGTGAGCAGTGCTCATAGGAAAACCAGATCTAGATATTCTTCACGCAGTTGAGGGGCAGAGATAGTTTTGGTAAGATGATTTTCTCTGGGGCCAAGTTCGATCATCAACAGAGAGGTAGAGAAAGAAGAAGAGGAATCAGCACAGAGCCCAGAGAGGGTGGTGCAGCACAAAGAAGGAGTGACACAGGGCCACATAGACCACACCCAGAGGCAGCGCAATTTCTGAGAAAAGGTCTGAGTTTCAAATGGGAAATCGAGATTCTAAGTCGGGAGGGCTGGGTATGAGTTTCCTGAGGGCTGAAAGATCATGCAGAAGGGGTGACACAATCCATCAGAATTCCCCACGTAGGCCTATGCAACTACTGCGCAGACGTAGCGCAGAGGATGCGGGGGATTTGTCATTTCAACTACCGGATTATCCGGGACTTGCAGTGTGAGGTAATCTCACTATTTTTCTTTATCAGTATTTCTCTGTAATTGAATTGTCTAGGGATTCATTCAAAGATGTATTCAGAATAACTGTTGCTTTATAACAAAACCCTCAGATCTGTTGCACCGATTTTGCCGCATTGGGTTTTTTCAGGGACATTTATCCAAAAACAATGATGTCATGTGTGTGTTATTTCTTTTTTTCAGTTTCCTATTTCCACATCTAAATTACTTAAGTGAAGGTTGCTTCAGTAATTTCTTCAATGTTTTCAGAAGTAATATGCAAAATAACTTGTTAATGTAATTTACAAGTAGGATAAGTAATTCAGTTTTTTGTAGTAGAATTCTAGATCTCGGACTTGGAATTTTCACAATAAAAATGTGTCGGGGCCGGCGGGTGTCGAACTTGCACTGTTCATTGGGTCAACCCACTAGCGACAGCCCCACAAAACAGTGAAACCAAAACATATACAATGCAACAAACAATATTGCCAAGGTTTTAACAATCATTGTGTTGGAACTGGAACATAACCATTGGAGCGCTATCTATCGTAACCACAAGCCCATGGTTAAACTGCCCATCAATATCTGTTACCACCGCCATGATGAAGTGTTTTGGTGGGTGTCAAACCTGCCTGGCTTGACAACCGACCGGTCCGCCAACAGAACAAACAAATAAACGGTTCAAAAAAACAGTTACCATAATTAAAAAAAAATCTAACGGTTAAAACATATACTACCGACAAGATATAACCATTGGTAAATGGTTAAGTAAATGCGGAAATAAAATAACAATGTGCACCAATTTTGGGAGGTCGGTGGGGTTTGAACCCAGACCTACCTGCCACCATTACCAAGGCTTACCAATGGGCCAACGAGCCATGTTGGTAAGTCCAACTGCCAATTTTTATTTAAACATTAATAAATTATTTGACCGGGCCATGGAGGATGCGTAGCAGACGAGCAACAGAACAGTGTGGCAGAACCATGAGCTAGGCAGAGGACGGAACCCTGAACTTGAGAATCTCAAGATGCCAAAAATATTCCTTGGGAGGTAAAATTTCAAATTGTCAGAATGTTATCAAGTTTATAGTCATTTTTTTTCAGAATTTCACAGGGACGTAGATGATGAAGTCATATTTGCCATCTAAACAGAAAAATTGCAAGTGCCCCACAGCGAGGAACCTTTGAAGAATATTTATGAATCTAAAATATTCCCTTGGAGGTTGAATTTTTCAAGTGTCGGAATATGGCCGACTTAATACTAATTTTTATTAGCATTTTGCAAGGATCGTGATGGCAAGATCAGATTTTTCATCTGAGTATTGGATCTTCATTAAGCCAGTGGAGAGGAATATTTGTGGAATCATGAGGAATCTAAATGATTCCCAAAGGCACAGAATTTGACGATGTCAGAATTGGACGAGTTGATAGTAGATTTTATACTACTCGTCGCCATGAATTCAATGATGCAGTCAATTTCAGTAGCTGAGCTTTGCATTTTTTTTTCGATCTTCGAATGTGGAGGTACATGATGCAGTCATGTTTTTTTTCCTTTTTTTATTTCTAAGATGATGTTACTATTGTTGAGATCCATTTTTGACACTATGTTGAGGGATGCTTGTTGTCGCATTATTATGAGATTTTATTAGCTGGTCATGCTGAAGGAAATCCAATTTTGAGTGAGAGTTCCCGAAGGGAGATGTCTCGTGGAGAGACAAGCCACTCTTGTTTAGGGTATATTTCCTTGTTATGAAAAATAATATTCCATTTACATCATCGTAATTAGCAAAAATTAATGAAGCGATCACCACTATCTTGACACCAAGCCCGAAGACGTAGCTCACACTAGAAGAACTCCGTTATCAATGTGTCGTGTTCTTTATTTGTTGATAATCATTATGTTTCCTCTTGTTTAAGCATGCACATGTGGTTCTTTTATGATCTTTTAAATTAAATTCTATTAACATCACAAAAGTAAAATATCTTGGATGATTTTGGTAGCTGAAGAAATCCGGATCAGTGCTCCATGGTACCAATTGGAAATATTATTCAATAAAAGGTGAAATTTTGGTTTATTCAAGTTGTAATTGAGTTCATTTAATAAATTTTGTGCAATTGAATTCTATAGTAGAAGGAAGGGAGCAACCCTCCTTGGAGAAGTTTTTGCAAAGACTAGGTGCCTTGGTTGGCAACCAAGGACATAGCCTAAATCAAGTTCACTATGTGGACTTGATTATGATTTGAAGAATGGTGTAAAGATTGGCATATTATGGTTCCTCCCATAAATTCTTGAAGGAGTTGCACTTAAATTCAAAATTAAAGTTGTATTAGGTGGTTCTTTAGTAAAGGTGGTCAATTCTAAGGCTAAAAAGGCAATTTGGGTTGAATTATGAGTTCAAGTTAAGTTGGATAAGTGGAAAGTCTATGTGAACTTCATAGTGGTTCAATTGGATTATTTTGAATTTTTCCTTGGGTAGGAGCTCATAAGGATAACCTAGATAGTTCTCATGTCATTTGAAAATAAGATGGTCATATTTGGTGGAAGAAGTTGAAGGATTTAGGAAGAAGTTGATCAAGTTTGTTAATGATGACACACCATTCCTCTTCCAAAAGAAGGACACCCTAGAATTGAATATGTGCCTGGATTACCATGCATTAAATAAGCAAGCCGTTAAGAATTGATATTCATTAATTTTGGTAGTAGATAGTTATGAAAAGTTTGCTAAGGTAAAGTTTTTTTCAAAGTTAAACTTCAGGTAGGGATATTACCAAGCATTGCAAAAGGAGTTGAGGTGAAGATAGTATGTGTAAAAAGTATGGAATTTTTTAGTTTCTTACTATGCATTTTGGGTTTTGCAATGCCCCTAATACATTTTTCACCTTAGTGAATGATGTTTTCAGACAATTCTTAGACGAGTTAGTGATTTTATATTTATATAACAATATGGTGTTCAATGAGAACATGAAATACTATAAGAGGCACTTGGAAAATGTATTTGAGGTGTTGAGTCATAATAAATTTACTTGAAGAAGTCTAAGTGTGTCTTTAGGAGGATCAAAATTCCAATCTTGGGCTATTTTATTGGATAAGGATGCATCTACATGGATCCTATGAAAAATATTATGGATTGGGAGGAGCCAAGAACATTCCATATGGTAAGACGTTTTATTGGTTTGGATATCCACTATTGTAGGTTTGTTAAGGCTTACACCAAGATTATGATGCCATTTAATGACTTGTTGAAGAAAAATAAACCATGGAATTGGTCTACAAAATGTTAGGTAGAATTCTACATATTAAAGTGCTAACTTATAATGGCATCTATGTTGAAGTTTCTAGACTTTGAGTAGATATTTGAAGTGTAAACATCTGGTTCAAATTCTACCATTTGAGGAGTTTTGACACATAATGCTATAGGATAATGAATGGAGGTACCATGTTCATGAAAAAGACATGACCATATTTATGCATTATCTATGAGCATGGATGCACTACTCGTTAGGCAAGTCATTTTTGTGAAGATGAACAATGTGGCAGCAAGTTTCCTTTCACTAAATCAAAGTTGTCATGTAATTAAGCATGGTGACCATAATTTCTAGTAGAGTTTGACATGACCATTGAGTGTTAGTTAAACAAGTGTCAGGTCCCTATATTACTAGTGTAGTCCCTTATTGTTACTAGTGTAGCTCCCTTATTGTTATTTTTGTACCCCTATAGTCCCAATATTGTTATTATTGTGCCCCATAAAAGCCCACTAGTTATTTTTTTTCCCTTACATTATTATTGTTTGGTCAGCTAGGATTATATTGTGACCCCATGGACTCCTATATATAGAAAGGAGGTTTTATCATTTGAATCATCAAAGAATTGTTCATTTATATAATTAAAGGAGGTTTCCCCCTCAAAGAGGTTGATTTATAAGGCATTGAACTATCTTTTCTTCTATTTTGTGAGTTGGTTTCATAAAATTTGGTATCATAGCTTTGGATTCTAGGGTTTCGTTGCGTCAAACATGCCATCGTGGAATTGTCGCTATAAATTTTTTCTACGAAGGTTCAGAAGCTAAAACAAAAACCCATTTGTGAAAAAATCTTGAGGAACAATGTGTAAAAATTTCAGATCTTGGTTCACAATATTTTCGGAGATATGATCTGTGGAATTTAGGGCTTTTGCAGGCTCCCGAATTTCATCTCAAAGATGTGACCTTGGAAAAAATTTCATAAATATATCTCTGAGAATCGGATTGGAATTCTGTAAAAGTGACAGAAAGTACGCAGACTGTAGTTTCCTTTGTATAAATTTCATAGTCGAAGGAGGAAACAGTGACACGTGACATGCCATACATGTTCACTCTACTGAACCAGTGCATAGTTAGACCATTGTAGGATATTAGGCATAAATTTGCCTTGAAGAATCCAAATAAGGTCATGTAGAAATTTTATTAATATAATATTGTGATGTATTACCCAAATCTCCTGATCTAACAATTATATCCATTGCTAAATACATAATCCTTATACTTAATTATTTTGCGGAAATTAAATCGCCAATTGCAAACACATGAAGAAAAATCAATTGCACATAACAAGATGTTTTTACTGGGAAAGCTTAAAGATAAAAACCCCAACTATCATATATTATGTATATCATGGATCATGAAACAATCTCGTACAAATTTCTAGCTCCAAGAGCTCTCAGTACAATATACAATCGTCTCACACTGTCATACAAAAATTGGTTCACACATGCACCAATTTATTGCCTCCTGACAGCCTGCCTCCACTGCGCAATCCCTGATGATCAAGAACCTCTGAATGATTTCTATATGGCCAGCCTTGACTGTGCAATCCTCATAAGCATCTCCAATGTGTGTGTAGATGCATTGAATGCATCACTATAGGCACAACTGATAGTCAACTAGGCCCTTTCACCTATCTCTCAACTGGGTCTCCACTGGATCTGACATGCATGTAGTTAAAATTAGTATTTCTTCAGTTGCAAGTGATATCACTCCTTGTGAATTAATTTAATATTTAATTCACTGACCTCTCACTAGTGTATCTTTAGTTACAACTAGTTACAAATAGCACAACTGAGTTTAACTCACTTAACTGAGTTAAACTAAATAACAACTCACATAACTACACATCCAGCTCTGCTACAACTTTGTATCACTTAGTTACAATGAATTCCACTTGCATGTCCACCAACCAACCAATTCAACTCAAAATCCACTTAGCTAACTGATTTGACACTTCAGTTACATAGTTCCAAGTGCTCATTGAAAATAGATAATTATTTATTTTCTAATTTTTGTTAAGGGCGTAACAAAAATCGTCATGCATTCTAATTTTAGACATGCATTCCATGAAACAACTTCACACATGCATTCCAAACTTATATGCCCATCCATCCATATAATTTTCTCTACCATCTATAAATATATTACTATTAAAAATAGGCTTTGATCCAAATTCTGAAAATAGAAATATCACCTAAAAATAACCTGTGTGAGCCCCACCTATTGTAGGTGCTTATTTTTCACTAGGATCAAGGATGATGTTTCCGGATGCCAATTTCACTGTTTCTTGTTGCAATCTTCAACACTCCCTCTCAACAAGAAAGGAATTTTTTTTTGCATACGACATGCAACTCCATGCATTCACCCTTCAACCTTTGCATGCAACACTTCTAAAACTGAATAGCCTCCAAACAACTGAATCATTATAATGCATCTGTCATCAAAGTCTTCTGACTTCTGCTTAGCTATTGAACATGTCTTTAGGAACCACTATGTTGCTAACACCCGCATCCATGCACTCTGCACTTACTGCCAACTCTGATCTGCGCTCTAGTATCTGACACTGTCACTTTGATTTCATGTCCTCATGACATTTGACTGTATTAATCCAATTGATCCTACTACTGCTACTCTATGGGATCCTCGTAGCCAGGTTCGATTCATGAGATCCACACCATCTTAGTGAATCCTGCCCAAAAATCTCTTCTTGGGATTACTCATGCATGTCGCCCCACCTCTCACTTGGTGGTATAGCTGCATGCACTCCCTCTACCCATATAGCTTGAAATTTATTTACATGAGTGGTTTCTCCCACTCCATGATCCTCATCTTGTGGTTGCTCCACATCCCGAGGTTCACTCTTACCTGCATGCAAATCTAGCCCCCTCTCAAGCGTCAATTGCATGACTTTCTCACACTTCCCAACTGTAGGAAGCTCAATAGAAATCCCATCTACTTCAAGTCTATAGATAGTCTTAAATCGAATCCCAACCTTCTTGGCTTTCCCTGTTTCTTTGCATCGCATGATAACTTTTCCTTCACTAAAGACAACATCATAACCTCTATCCTCTAACATTGCGATTGCGATTAAATTTTTCTTCAAACCAGGAACATGCATAACATCTTTTAAATGAAAGAGTTTACCTGACACCCTCTGAAAGGTAATGGTACCAATGTTAGTCACACTGTATCGTCCATCGTCGCCCAACTCAATATGCATCTAGAGATATTTCTCCTCCAAGTCACTGAAAATTTTCTCATCTCCTGTCATGTGAAAGGAAGCACCACACCGATCCCAATGCACTAGACACCATGCATGCAATAAATGAGAATTCAAGCTCAAATTGTGAGGCAAGAGCCTCACCAGCTGCAGCTCCGGCAACCATCTTGTTCTTCTTCTTATGTGGACAATTTGTGGCAATATGTCCATACTCGTGACCGTGAAAACACTTCACTTTAGACATGTTGTGTTCCTTGCTATCTTCACCGGCCTCAGATTTAGAAAGGAATTTCTTCCCCTTCTTCTTCTTCGCCTTGGCAACCAAAGAAAAATCCTCTTCATCATCACACATTGATGAAGAGCCATCTTTGGTGTTCGGCCTGAACTCCTCCTGCACTAGATCTGACCATAGTTGTTCCAAATTTGGCAATCCCGTTCGTTGACAAAGTCTTGATAACTATGCCAACTATTAGGAAGTACCAAGAGAGCCAAGATCACCAAATCATCATCAGCAACACTTACTCCTACACTCCCAATCTCATCCTTACATTGGACAAACTTTGTTAAGTATACCGGAATAGTGTCGTTCTTCTCCATCTTGATTTTTCTGAGTTTATCCTTCAGCGCCAATTTCCTATAGTCGCTGCTGCTTTGGAAAAGATCCGTCAAAGAATTCCACATAGCATATGGAGTGGATTTCCCTTGAAGTCTTGAGACAATATCGTCTCTCACACCTTCCAACATAATCATCCTTGCCCTTGCTACTTTATTTTGTCATGCGTCAAGTAATGCAACATTTGTCGAAGTGTGCTTAGGAAAATCACTATCGATGAACTCCTTCAAACCATTATCTTCAAGCACCGCCTCCATCATGTCCTTCCAGGCTATGTAGTTCAAGCTGCCCTCGAGTGCATACTCCAATCGAAACCCATTGAAAGCCATTTCATTTTTTACTCAATTGTCACACTAAGAAATTCTTGGAGCAATTTCGAATTGTTTCCACCAACAAAAAACTCATCACTGCTTCAATATTGCAATCTTCTCTTCTACGATACCATGTAGAAATTTTATTAATACAATATTGTGATGTATTTCCAGACTCTCCTAATCTAACAATTATATCCACTATTAAAAACATAATCATTCTACTTAATTCTTTTGTGGAAATTAAATCGCCAATTGCAAACACATGAAGAAAAATCAGTTGCACATAACAAGATGTTTTTATCAGGAAACCTTAAAGCTAAAAACCCCAACTAACATATATTATGTATATCATGGATCATGAAACAATATCATACAAATCTCTAGCTCCAAGAGCTCTCAGTACAATATACAATCATCTCACACTGTCATACAAAAATTGGTTCACACATGCACTAATTTACTGCCTCCTGACAGCCTACCTCCACTACACAATCCCTGATGGTCAAGAACCTCTAAATGATTTAGATATGGACAGCCTTGACTGTGCAATCCTCATAAGCATCTCCAATGTGTGTGTATGTGTATTTAATGCATCATTATAGTCACAACTGATAGTCAACTAGGCCCTTTCACCTATCTCTCAACTAGGTCTCCACTGGAACTGACATGCATGTAGTTAACAATAGTATTTCTTCAGGTGCAAGTGAGATCACTCCATGTGAATTAATTTAATATTTAATTCACTGATATCTCACTAGTGTATCTTTAGTTACAACTAGCACAACTGATTTTAACTCACTTAACTGAGTTAAACTAAATAACAACTCACATAAATACACATCCAGCTCTATTACAACTTTGTATCACTCAGTTACAACGAAGTCCACTAGCATGTCCACCAACCAATCACTTCAACTCAAAATCCACTTAGCTAATTGATTTGACACTTCAGTTAAATAGTTCCAAGTGCTCACTGAAAATAGATAATTATTTATTGTCTAATTTTGTTAAGGGCTTAACAAAAATTGACATGCATTCTAATTTTAGACATTCATTCCACGAAACAAATTTGCACATGCATTCAAAACTTAGACGCCCATCCATCCATATAATTTTCTCTACCATCTATAAATAGATTACTGCTAAAAATATACTTTGATCCAAATTCTAAAAATAGACTTATCACTTAAAAATATACACTCGTCTACACTTATTTCAACATGTCTTTGCACCCTTTTGGTGCAAATGCTAGTTTATAAATGAAGAAGAATTTTGTGGTTTACCAAAGAAATATTTTGAATCTCGATGATGAAAATAATTTTGTAGTTTGTCAAAGTTCAATGATGAGGACCA
Source organism: Pinus albicaulis (assembly GCA_034641835.2). Taxonomy (NCBI): domain Eukaryota; kingdom Viridiplantae; phylum Streptophyta; class Pinopsida; order Pinales; family Pinaceae; genus Pinus; species Pinus albicaulis. The sequence continues at coordinate 35,246 of JAXQQM020065973.1, forward strand.
TTCTTTAGTTCTTTGAAGTTAAGTGATGAGCATCATTTTGTAGTTCACTTAAGTGCATGTTTTGTTAAATGATGAGGATGAATTTTGAAGTTCACTGATGAGGCAATTTTTTGTGTTTGCCAATGGGATAAATTTGGAAGTCTGCCAATGTGAAAAATTTTGAGTTCCATTGAAAGTCAAAATTTTGAGTTCGTCGAAAGACAAAAAGTTAAGTTTTTCCAAGGTCAAATTTTGAAGCTTTCCAATGGTATGAGTTTCAACGTTCACTAAAGGGAAAAAAATTTAGATTTTCGATGGATTAAAAAAATTGCAATTCACCAATGGATGGTGTTACACATCATTTTGTCACCATGACATTTGATGGTCAAAATGGATCCATCCCATCCATACTCATGCTTCCTTAGAAGTCAAACATTTATACTCCTTGACCAAGTCATTAAATTTTGGAAAATAACTCTTAAGAACTCTTGAATATGGCTTGTGCTTCTTTCACGGTATTTTCCTACGCATACGCGGATATTACTAAGCCTCCTGTGGAAATTTGCACTCTGTTTTCCATTAAAACCTGCGCACCCACTTAAAATAAAGTAAAAGGTGAAAGTAACTTCTAGAAGTATAGTTGGGTGCATATTTTCCAACTGGAAACCTCTGAGTCATAATTAGTTCGAGCTAAATCCCTCCAATCATGGAGCTTATCCCCTTGGATCAAGGAACCCTAATCCCCTCATTTGTGGATCTCACCCATATTTGGTGGATCTGAAACCTCCTTAGTCTCTCCTATCAATTGAGCTGAGACTTCAAGGTTAGGAGTGTTCACTTATGGTAATATTATGTTGGTCATTTTAGAGTGGAAAGCTTGTTAAACCAAGGAGGAATATTGCGAGGAATACAAGAGGAACCTATACAACAACAAGGCTTGGTTGTAAGATTTCTATTTTATTCTAGAATAATAGATTTGGATACTTTTTATCATTGTGTTGTTTTCCAGATTCATTAAAGAAATTACATTTCTTAATCTCGGCCTTGATCATTAAGTTAAGCTGGTAATTGGATTATTATTATACTGCAGATGCTTTTAATTCTTTGTATTTTTGTGGCTACAGGTTTCTTCTCAACATTGAAGAGCTTCTTTGGGTCAAAAGGCAAGGTCTTCACCAAGCATCTCATTGAAAGGTAAGAGCATCATCCTCTCTTTTCTAGTTTTGATAATCTGAATTCTAATAGCTTAGGGAAAGAGATATTCTTATGTTTGTTTGTTTCTAGTTATCTGTTGGGATACTAGGGAGATCACTCTTGTCCGCAAGAGGGATTTATCCAGATAACAAATTGGTGACCATACTGGGGAACGGATTAGTTCTCTCAGTTCTCTTTGGTTTAGCTCTCCTATTTTTCTAGTTTGATTCAGTCTTAGCATTGTTGGGTTTATGAAATTTTAGATCCTCTGAGTTAGAACACCTTGTTTTTATTTTACTTTATGAAGTTTCTTGCCCCTGTGTGGTTTTCTTTCAAAAATAGAGTGTAAATTTCCGCAGTTCTCAGTTTAACACAATGCGCATGTGCACTCGTTTTCACCGGATACCTACACACCCCATGAGAATTTTTGAAAAAAATGAATTTTCTCTCTGCGAGAGTCTGATGTTTAATTTCTAAAGGTTCAATATTACTTTTATCAACCCTCGAAGTCCATTTGTGAACTCATTTTAATCGCCTTAGTGTCTTTTTTGAGAAATTATCCCTTTTGCATTTTTCAGGTAGGGTTTGCCCTAGTTTGCTAAATTGCTCTGGTTGAAAAGATAGATTGAATGCCCAGATCATTGTTTTTCTGTATTTTTATTTTGGAGCTACAAGGTATCTTGTTACTCCTTCTTGTTTGAGTAATTATTTTTTCTCATTTGCAAAGGAAAACTTCTAGATAAATGAAGTAGGATTTGTCTCTAAAAAGTAATCTTCATGAAATTCCTTCTGTTTGATAAGTGAAAAAATGATTTATTTTTCTTTCAGTTGGAAGTAGTCATGAAAGTACACTCATAGGTATCATTAGTCAGATCATTAATAAAGAGCTTTCAATTTCGAAAAAAAAAATTTATAATTTGTAGGTTTATGTAGTTTTCTTTGATTTTGAAGAATTGAAAGATTATTCGCAAATAGAATTGTATATTTTCACTTGGAATCAACAAAAAAATTCATTACAAGTGTTATTGGTCATGCTTCAAAGTGAAATTTATTTCTTAATTAAAAAGGAATGTTTTGGGATTTTTTAAGGAATTTGCATTTTTTTTAGTTCAAAGAACCTCCTACTTTCTCCTAACTAGCGATTCATTGAAATGAAGAATTGCATGTTCATTGTTGAATGCATTTAGTGTATTTTTCGATTCGGTCACAACATCATTAAGTTTCATTTCCATACCCCTTTGCATAAACAACAACCAAATTAATACAACGCTAATTAAAATAAATCTAGATATTTTTACATTTTCTAGGGTTCGTTCCACCAATCTAACACAAGATTAGTGCTTTGGAATGGGGAGTAATTAACTTTCCAAATCAATTAAACAAACAAATAGCATATTGCGGTAGGGAAAAACCCAATTGTTGCAATTTTTCTCTGGGAAGCTCTTCTTAAAAGAGTCAAGCACGAGGTCATGTCAGACCTGGTGGAGTAATCATACCTAATTCATTGTAAAGATAGAAGATGTGCACGTATTACAAACGGTAAACCTCAGATTAACCATTGTCGAGGATCCTAGGATCACTTGTTAGTAAACCTCGTATTTACCATGTCGAGGAACTTTCAAGGGGATTGAGCTTTGATACTCTACTCTTGCATATATATCAGGCCATAGACTATTCCCCTGAGTTGAATTGTCTCAGTTGGTAACCTTAGTGGCTACAATATTAGGATTTTTCCAAGGTGATGGTGGAGGGAAGGTCTCACTTTACCTGGAGCAGACATTGACTAGACTCACTTGGACTTTCTGGAGGGTAGTCTTCACTTCAAAATGGCATAGTGGAATTACTTGCACCAGATTGTTTCATTAAGCAAGTTGTCAAGGTAACTATTCCAACCGCTAGTGTTCCACATTGATCTCTGTGAGGTCGGATTTAATCACCAACTAGTGATTTTATTGTGGAAACATATTGTTTGTGTGTGGTTTTCCTCCTAGATTTTGTAGCGCATGTTCATTTGTTTGGTTACATTTAGAGGTCTTAGGTGTGATTTATTAAATTTTTTTATTTCTTGTGATAAATTAATTAATCATGGTTGAATTACCGAGACATTCACGTAGAATACATGGGAAACCCCCTGAATATACAGCTAGTCAATTGGAAAAGATCAAAACTGAAAGGACTCAATCAACCAGAGTTGGGTCTTCTAAACCAGCAAAATCATCTATCATAATACATCCTGGTTTTGAAGTTAATAGACCTAAAATATTTGAAAAAAACTTAGAAGAAAATCCACCAGAAGTTTCTGAAGTAGTCACAGTTGAATCTGTCACTGGTGAGTTCTCAGATACGCAACTTAATGAACCAGAAATATCTTAACCTGAGTCTGATTCCACTTCATTTGAGATGCCTTCGAATGTTATAGCCCCTACTCCTGGTCGTCCTCGCTCACTATAGTAAATATTCTCATCACTGAGAATCTTTCTCCTGGCCTTGTTAGCATTGACGAAATCACTGACGAAGAAGAAGAAGTTGAAATTACCTCTCGTCAAGTATCTTTAGATTTAAGGCATGGTGAACCAAACTACCCATTAGATTTTCCTTTTACTCCTTGTCGACTGGATCCTTGGTATCTTCAATTTACTGACTTTTTACATTCTTCTAGTTACATCCACGTTGTCGAATCCCATTTTACTCTTTACCCAGATATACTACATCTAACATGGCTTCTAAAAGCATGTTTACTGATTCATCTATGTTTTCATCTTCTCCAGAATTTTTTTTGTATGGTGGTCCTTCTGTTCTTGCTGGGTACCAATCGCTTTCTGGAAATTTTTCAGGAGCATCTCCTTCCTCTCAAAATTCTACTGTGTCAACTGGATTATTTGAGTCTACTGCCCAACCTTTGACTACAGACCATGTTTATATGTTTTTCGGGAACACCTTTCAAGCTAGCTCATCGGGTGGCTACATTCTGCCTGGGGAGAAAAAACCTCTTCCGAGAGGACAACCTTTCACTGGAACTTATCCTACAGTTGTAGGGTGGCCTATTCCTGGTAATTATCAAAGTTATGGTATAATTCCTCAAACTGGTTATGGTCAACCTTATGTGTCACAACCCTCAATGGGAAATCCTTATCTAGGGATGAAGATTGTATGGAATCCCTCATTTACTCAACAAAATTTGCAATCTACCCCACAAATGCCTTATAATCAACCTTCTCATCCACTTGGACAATTTGGTTACACCCAGGTCCAATAACCTGTTCAAGGTACACTTCAAATTACACTGGGGACATCTGTGCCAAGTAGTCAGCAGGATGCCCCGAGTACTCCTAATACTCATGTCCAATATACTATGCAAACATATGTTCAACAACCAAGTACATCCATCCCAGGAGTTTCCCAAGTTTGTGTTGCTACGACCCTTCAAATTTCAACGCCAATTATTACACACGTTATCCCTCAGAGTGTTATTCATCAAACTGGACATATGGTCCAGTTGATTCCTTAAACATCTTTGGGAAAACCTGATATAGAAGCTACGCAAACAAGTCAACCTTTTGTAGGACAACCTCTTCAGGGGAAACCATTTGTAGGTCAACCTCTTTAGGGGCAAGCCTTGGTAGGTCAACCTCTTCAAGGTCAATTTGTTCAAGGCCAGCCATTTCAAGGATAGTTCTAATATGGAAAATTGGGACCAAATCCACCTTTCCAGAGTCAACCTTACCCTGTTCATACATTTCAGATATCATCTCAACCCCAATTTGGTGTGGCTACCCCTCGATATCCTGGAGGTGTGAAAATTCCAACTGCTCAGGCTATTACATGTTACCATGGACACCCTCCTCCAAGTAATAGACTTGTCCCTCAAGGTTATTAATTTGCTCAGCAAGACCCTAACCGGTTGTTACCTTTTATAGCAAATTTAGATTTACCAGACTTGTCTCAACTAACGAATGATCCAATTTACTATATTCTATTTTGGTCAGCCATGCCTACTAAGTTGCCCAGTGACATTACGAAATTTGAAAGAAAATCTGGAGAGGATCCCTCAAACCATGTTATGACTTACCATCTGTGGTGTGCATCCAACTCTTTAATCTACGATTCCATTCGGTTAAGAATTTTTCAGAGAAATTTGATCGGTTTAGCTGCAAAGTGGTATATTGAGTTACCACGAGGATCTTTCAATAATTTCAATGCCTTAGCAACTGATTACCTTACTCATTTTCAATTACCAGTTTGTTGTGATAATAGTGCGAAACTTTTGACTTCACTCAAACAAAGTACATCTATGTACATTTCAGATCACATCCACAAATGGCGACATAGACGTCGTTTAGTCAAAGTTTTCATCTGAGATCAAATTCTAGCTAAGTGGTTTATTAAGTCATTACTCCCTAATATTACTGAAGGCGTAGTTAAAGGGGGAATTGTAACATAAGAGTAGGTTATCTCTCAAATCCAATATCTAGACCTTGTTTACACATAGTATGGCACTTTGTATGAAAATATTCCAGATTTACCTCACCCAAGTCAACTTGTTACGACTTCTTTCGTCTCTCATGTCGCAAAAGGTGTAATTGGTACAGTGAACACATCAAAGAGTAAGAAGAAACAATGCAAGTCTACTACTCCAATCATAACTTTACCTGATTCACCTATAGGATACTCTTCTCTGGAAACTAATGTCGAAATCCATGTCGTAGATTCATCTACCACCAAGAATAAGTCAGCCGAGAGTAAAAATAAAGGGAAGGGTAAAAACGAACAAAATAAATTTTCGAAAGAAAAGACAGATAAAATTGAATCATTTGACGAAAAGAGGAAACCTCATTATCATTGTCTTATATGTGACGAGGATCACTACATAAAAGAGTGCCCTCATCAGGCTGAGGTATCTAACTTTTTCAAAGGTTCACCCACACCCGCTATTATTAAGGATATTTTTCCTTTCCAAGATAGAAAAATGATTTCCCACAATGGATCCTCTTCTAATTCATCAGTGAATATCCTGATGATGTTCTCCCAGGTCATGGTTGCAACGCGATCTCAAAATTATGGATCTAAGAGTCCTATAATTGGAAACGAAATTGGATCATCCATTCAACCACTGGCGTCAATTCCTCCTATTTCCGAACCATTACACATCGAGAAAACTAATCCTGATTTAGTAATTAAACTGCCTTCCAGGGGTGTACTTCGAAAATCAGCTTTCAATCCACATGTGAGATCCGCTCAGAACTACAATATTGTTGAAGATTCGGCTATGCCACCTTCAGCAATGTCGGCCCTCTAAGTGTTGCAGCCTTATCTAACCTAGAGGAAGTTACTATTGTCAACTATTGGAGTAATTGACCCTCAAGACTCTAATCTCATTGTATTTGATCTCGAGAATTTTGTACCTAGACACCCGCACCAAATGGATTTTCAAATCCCTGTTTTAGTCAAATCCAGGAGAGTTTTTTGCATGGTAATTGATGAAGGAGCATCTACGTGCATTGTGTCTTTGTCTTGTTGGAAAAATCTTGGTTCTCCAACAATCAATCAATCACCTATGATTATGAAAGCCTTCGATGGAAGAGGTTTTCTTCTATTTGGAATTCTTCGGGACTTTCCCATAGAGGTAGAAGGAAAAATAGTTACTCTTGAGGTGTAAGTCATTGATGCACCTCTTGATTACAACCTTATCTTAGGACAAAGTTGGTCTTATGCTATGACAATTGTAGTATCATCGGTATTTCAGTTAATAATGTACCCCCATAAAGGGAAGATTGTAAAAATTGATCAGTTGTCTTACTATACCTCCTATCCTTCCACTACGGATAATGTCCCGTGCATTGGAAAGTTGGTTATCATGTACGAAATGTTGGAGTAGGACTGCTTAAAGACTCAGCTCTTGTGGGAACTTTTGGTATGCCTCCTCCGAATGTTCCTCTTACTATTTCTAATGTCAACATGATTACATCAAGAACAATACCATTCGATGACCCATGGATTATGCCTTCAGATTCAGAGTTAGGCCTTTATGGCAATCAAATGCCTTTGAGTCAATACGAATTGGCATATCGGTAGTTCAATCGTTTTCTACTCCTTCATCAACCGATACTTATCAAGTAAATGTGATCAATAACGAGTCTTCCCATCTATCAGGTTTAACAATCACACCTTTTTCTGATCCTTTCCAACATGTATTTTCAACTGATGAAAGTATTTGGGAATTTTTTTCATTGGATGAATTACCATGGGATGATCTTCACCATCGCTCCTCTTTTCTACTGGCCCTTGATAGATTCAAGAATGAATTTTCAAATATTTTCTCGACCGAATATGTTAGTGAACCTCAAAACCCTATGCCAATCCTTCATTCAAATTCCAAAACTAATTTAGGGTACATTTTGGAAACAATTCCAATTGACATTTTAGTCAAACCTGGAATAACTATAAACATTCATATAGGTGTTTCATGCTCACTTGATGAAATCAACAAGTACAAAGCCCTATTTCAGGAATTCTGCGACATTTTTTCCTGGTCTTATGACCAGACACCAAGAATTGATCCTAGCATTGTAGTTCACGAAATTAAGACGTATCTGGATGCAAAACCTATCAGATGGATATTACGTCTTATACATCCGTGAAAATCAGCCACTATTAAGCCTGAGGTTGAAAAACTACTTTGTGCACATTTTATTTATCCTATTCCATTGACGGATTGGGTATCTAATATTGTTCCAGTGAACAAAAAACATGGAATAATTAGAGTATGTGTTGATTACAAGGATGCTAATGAGGCTTGTCCCAAAGACAATTATCCTACCCCCTACACTGACCAAATTGTTGGTGATTGTGTTGGCAACGAAATATTTCCATTTATGGATGGATTTTATCTATATAATCAATTAAACATATTCCCTTCCGATCAACCCAAAAAACGTTTATTTGTCCATGAGGAACTTTTTCATACCGTAAATTACCCTTCGGTTTGAAGAACATTGGCCTACTTTTCAGAGGGCCATGTCTTACGCATTTCACGATACCAAACATATTTTTCAACCCTACTTAGACGACTTACCTGCTCACTCTATGCGTCGTCAAGATCATCCTACACACTTACGCACCATTTTTATGTGGTGTGGGCATTACAATATCCGTTTGAATCCACACAAATGTGTTTTTTGTGTACAATTAGGATGATTTCTTTGTTTCATCGTTTCTAAGGAAGGCATTTGTGTCGACCCTCTCAAGGTTAAGGCTATTGTTAATTTACCTCCTCCTTCTACTCTTCGCTAACTCCATAGTTTGCAAGGGAAAGAAAAAAAATTACGTCAATTTATCCCTAACTATGCGGAGTTAACCAAAGGTTTCACTCGGCTATTAAAACCGGACGTTCCCTTCGTTTGGGATGAGCTTACTGATAAATCTTTCGATGCACTTAAACGCGTGTTGACCCATGCACCATTGTTTCATTCACCTGATTATTACCGAGATTAATTTTTATATTTAGTTGCGTCTGATTCCACCATTGGAATTATTTTAGTTTAAGAGGATGAATTCAGGAATGAACATGTGATTTATTGTTTAAGTTGGAACCTTACACCAACCAAGACCAAGTATACACATGTGGAGAAATTGTCCTTGGAAGCTATACAAGTCGTCCAAAGATTATGTCGCTACATATTGTTATGCAAAACAACCGTGATATCTAATTGCAACCCTATGATGTACATTTTAACTAAACAACTACTAGGGGGAAAATACTCGAAGTGGATATTCATCCTACAAGAGTTTGATTTGGAATTTGAAAATTCTAAATCAAAGAAATCACTGGTGTTTGTTGAAATTTTATGTGATTGTCCCTACACTGAATCTGAAATCGTGGTAGATGATCATCTTCCCAATGAATCTTTGTTTCTGATCAGTACCTTAGATCCTTGGTATGGAGATATCATTATATATCTTCAAACCCAAAAAAAATTGCCTGAAATTTCATGATCTTATCGACGTAGGATTCGATACCAATCTCAGCAATATAACATTGTTGGCGACACTCTTTACCGTCGTGGTTCTGATTCTATATTTCGACGTTGTTAAACTCAAGAGGAATTCGAGAAGGTTTTAAATGACTGCCACTCTATAGTATGCGGTGGTCATATGTCTGGGTTTTCCACTTCCTAAAATATATTACACGCTGGCTACTTATGGTTGTCACTCTTCAACGATTGTATCCTTGCGGTTAGAAAATGTCACAATTGTCAATTTATTTATCCAAAGATGTATGTCCCTCCCACTCATCTTCACCTAATCATAGTTGTCGGTCCATTTGAAAAATGGGGTGTCAATTTCATTACATGTAACCCTCACTCGGATAGGGGGCATGGGTATATTATTCTCGTTGTAGATTATTTTACCAAATGGGTCGAGGCGATGCCTACATTTAAGGTTGAAAATGAAACTGCATATATTTTCATATTCAATCATGTAATAGCTAGGTTCGGTGTCCCTCAAGTCGTCGTTACAGGCCATGGTAGCCACTTTCAAAACATTATGATTACTGAATTTTCTGCTCAGCTCGGCCTACGCCATGATAGTTCTACTCCTCGTTACCCACATGCCAATGGTCAGATCGAAGTTGTAATAAATTTTTAACCAATATGATTAAATGGATTATAGGAATTCATAAATCAAATTGGCATACTATGCTTTTCTCAGCATTGTGGTCATACCGTACCTCATCAAAAACATCTACAGGGTTACTCCTTTTCAACTCTTTTATGGTTTGGAAGTTGTTGTACCCATTAAATGTGAAATTCCATCACTAAAACTAGCCATAAAATTATTACCAGCTACCTCTGAAGAGGAAGAAAAATTCTTATACTTAGCACAATTAGATGATACTCGCTGCACCACTGCATTAGTTGTTGAGGCTCATAAAAAACGTGTTAAGGCACAATATGATCAAAGTGTTAACCCTCGTGTCTATTCAGAAGGTTATCTAGTCTTAGTATATGATCAAGCTCATGATAAGCTAGGCATTGGTAAGTTTGAACCGATGTGGCATGGCCCTTACATTTTTAAGCATGTGCTTGCAAAAAGGGCCTACGAATTAGTTGATTATGACGGTGTCTCTTTGGATCAACCCAAAAATGGTCTTTATCTAAAGAGATATTGTGCATGATTTATTTCTTGTAGATCTTCATTGTCCATTAGTTACATTTTTAGGAATGTGTGTCTTATATTAGTTATTTTTCTTTGCGAGTTTCTACTACTTTTTCTGCTTATCTTGATTACTCTCGATATTGCAAATATCGACGTTCCCTCAGACTTACATCAATTTTGTTGACAATGCTTGTCGTAGTATACGGAATTTGTCTTCCACTGCATGGGTCATCTATTCACCCACTAATGAGTTAGTTTCTATTCATGGGGTTTGCCTTGGTCAAACAACAAACAACATAATAGACTATAGCGCAGTCATTGAGCTATTATCTGATGCCATTGCATTTTGCATCCAGCGTTTGATTTTTATGTTAGATTCGAAACTCATTGTATTACATTTAAAAAATGTTTATGAAATTATAAATCCATCATTGCTAAGAATGTTTTAAGGGTCTGTCTCTTGGAAAAACAGTTTGATTACATTGAATATCAAAACATTTCAAAAAATTTAAACACGTTAGCTAATTCATTGGCTGATCGAGTTTTAAATAGACATTTGCAACATTGAATGTAAATCAAAACAATATTCAATCCATATTGAACAAGATACTCAGAGACCAAAAATTAGTAATCATCATTAGGTCAAAATAACAATTTATAATAGGTTGTCAAAAAATATATATCATTTGTGATCATAGGTATCAAATGCCTTATGATATAAATATATTGATACAAAAAAAATGTATTCTAAGATGACCATCATCTATCCATGATGATGATCATGATAGCATACTATATCACGTGCCACTCAGCGCAAGTATCGTCTGAATGGATCAGGAACTCCAATCACATGCCTCTAGTATCGAAGAGGGAAATCATTTGTCCCAGTCTCTGGGATGTCTATAGTCAGCCTCTCCATATTTTGTTCCAACTCTGTTAATACCTCAGCTGCAACATTCTGCAGTGGCATTGCTGCTATGGGTTGTGCCTCTCATCTCTCAAATCGACAAAGCATTGTTGGTTGTGTCAGTCCTACATCTGCATTAAATTTTGATTATCAATATTGGATGATAAAAATCAAATAAAAATATATAAAACATAAAAAATCAAAATGATACTTTTTACCTGAGTCATCCCACTGTGATCCAGGTGGGAGTGTCATATCAGTCACCCCTGTAATCCATCCCTGCTTATGGGAAGTCCTTGATCATAAAAAATTGGCTTCTTAGTCATATGAAAAACTAAGGTGTGTATCAAAAAATAGGACGTCCATCGCCGCCATGGCGAGCCATCAGTGAAACCCATCACAACATGTGAGGATCTCTCAGTCCCATAGGATCCACTAAATGTTGCTGCGATATGAGGAGTGGAATCCTCTCTAGAGAAAATGGTACTAGAATGGCGTCATACATGAAATTCTTCAGCTTTCTATTCTTGGCTCAAGTAATTTTTCCTTTCATGTTGACAACCACTCCTTCGCACCAATTGAATATCATTCCCTCGGAACATTCAACAGTTGTCTGCATTTGTACGTTGGTGGCCACATGGGGACCCGCACTACCACACAATTTCGTGATTGTGAAAGAAATAATATTTAGATCAACTCGCTCGACAGTTTTAATATCGATCCGACCATATTTCGGTTTTGAATCTTGAGTACAATATTGCACCGTGTAGGAAGTGGTAGACTGCCCTCGTCGCCATGGTCCAAACAGAGAAATGGCACATCCCTTATGGGGCAAAATGGTGAGAAAACAAATATCCTCTACATCAATGATGAGTTGATGATCTCCAATGATAAAAAAGTGTTCCTGGATATCCCAGGTGTTTACCAGCTAGGTCATTAGCTCTACTTGAGTTTTCATTCCCTAAATGAACCAAAATTTGTAAAGTCCACAGTTCTTCAAAGCTTGTAGTGTTGTCGGGTTATCCATTGCCTCATTATCATCTGTTTCGTGCTCACATTCCCTCCACTCGAGCATGATTGTTTAAAATGTCCTGCAAACAATCATTAAAGAGCATTAAAATATTTTTAGAGAAACTTGGAGCATTTTTTTTGGTAGGAAAATCATGTTTGAAAAAACCTTACGGCGCTCATGTGATTTTTTCTTTACACATAGTGCTTTTTTGCACACTTTCTGTATAGAAAAACCGCGCAACCACGATAATTTTCTATTTTGAAAATTATCAGGGTGTGCAGGGCCGATGAGGAAAACCCGCACACCCCCGCGGGTGATTTCTAAAAACATATTTTCCCCTAAAAAATAATCCTAAAGCCTAAAAAGAAAAAATAAATGGATGAAATGCAATACAATAGAGTAATCGATTACCTGGAAAGTACGGTTCATGAAATGGTCCACAGGTTCACTGTTATGAAACCAGCTCCAAAAATAGAAGAAAAGAGAGATCAACGCCTTAGAAATCAGCCACTTTGAGGGGGAAACCTCCAATACATTACATAAATGAAAAATTCTTGGATGATATAAATGAAAAAACCTCCTTCTATATATAGGGGTCCATGGGGTCACAATATAATCCTAGCCGACCTAAAAATAATAATGTAAGGGAACAATAATAACAATATGTGGGCTACAAGGGCACAACAATAACAATAAGGGGGCTACACTAATAACAATAAGGGACTACACTAGTAATATGGGGACCTAACATGCCCCTCTCCTTCAAAAAAGTGTTGTCCTCAATGCTTGAGTAGCTTTGGATGCTTCTGTATAAAATTCTCATCCTCCCATGTAGAATCTTCAGTGGGTAAGTTCTTCCACTTGATGAGATACTCTGAAATTGATCAATTTCGTAGTTGTCGAGTTCTTGTTTCCGTGAATGTTTCAGGTTCCAATATGACTTTTCCTTCCTCATCAAGTTCTGGAAATATTGATTGAAGTGGCATTTTTGTCACCTATAACCTTCTTTAAGCATGAAACATGGAAAACTGGATGCACTTGTGAAGAAGAAGGAAGCTCCAATTTGTATGCCATAGTACTAATCTTTTGCAACACCTTGTAAGGACCATAGTATTTTGGCGATAATTTATTATCCTTCTTAGCTTGTTTGTGGGACATTTGTTTGTATGGTAGTAGCCGTAAAAATACCCAGACTCCTACATCAAAACTTCTCTCGCTGCGATGTTGATATGCCAGTTGTTTCATTCGATTTTGTGCCAAATTGAGGTTATTCTTTAAGAGTTGGATAACTTGTTGTTGATGCTCTATGTGATCTTCTGTTGCTTGCACCCTAGAATTTTCTCTTAAAGATTATGTGATGGATGGTGGATGATATCTATAAAGTGCCATAAATGGGGTCATTTTTGCTGCAATGTGGAAGGAAGTGTTATACCACCATTTCGCCAGAGGTAACCACTTGACCCATTGTGTTTGTTTAACGAATACAAAACAACAAAGATATCCTTCCAAACATTTGTTCACTATCTCAGTTTGACCATCAGATTGAGGATGATAAGATGAGCTATGAGCTAGCTGAGTACCCAAACAAGAAAATAATTATGTCCAAAAATTCCCAGTAAAAATTGGATCTCTGTCGCTTACCATAATCTTTTGGTTTCCACGTAGCTTTTGAATTGTTTCCATAAATGCAGTAGTAATTGTACTTGCCTTAAATGGATGAGATAATGCACCAAAGTGTGCATACTTGGTAAGTCTATCAACTACCACCATGATGACACTCTTTCCTTCAGACTTTGGTAAACCTTTGATAAAATCCATTGAAATCTCCTCCCAATGTTGACTTGGAATGGATAAAGGTTGTAGAAGACCCGTGGTCTTAATTCTCTCAACTTTATTTTGCTGGAAAACCAAACATTCTACCACAAAATTTTTAAAATCAGATTTAATTCCATCCCAAAAAAAATCTTTCTTCACCCTGTGGTAAGTTTTTAAAAATCCTGAGTGTCCTCCTAAAGGAGAAGTGTGCAATTCCAAAAGAATATTTTGTTTTATTTTGGAATTCTTACAAAGATATAAGCGATCTTTGTACCAAAAGGAATCATTTTATCAACTAAATGTATCAGATGTACCAGGATATTACTTCAACTTTTGAATGAGTGTCCACACTTCTTCGTCCTTCTTCCATTCATCCCTTGCTTCGGTTATCCAATCTGGTTGAATAATAGAAATTGCACAAATAAATGCTTCCACCTCTTCATCCTTTCTTGACAATGCATCTGCAACAACATTTAGCTTCCCTTTTTGAAGATGATTTCAAATTCATAACCCAACATCTTTGTGACCCATTTTTGTTGCTCTTCTAAAGATAGTCTTTCTTCCAAAAAGTGTTTAAGACTATCATGATCAGTTTTTACCTTGAAGTGCCTTTCTATTAGGTAAGGTCACCATTTCTTTAGTGCATGTAGTATTGCCAACATTTCATTCTCATAAATAGCCTTTTGTAAATACTTTCCTTTGATTGGACGAATTTCAAAAGAAATGGGTCTTCCTTCTTGCATTAACACAACACCAATTCCATTTACTGAGGCATCACATTCCACAATAAAGGTTTTTGTGAAGTCTGGCGTAGCCAAGATCGGTGTTAGACACATTGCCTCTTTAAGATGTTCAAAGGCCTTAGTTGCTTCAGGAGTCCATGAAAATGCATCTTTCTTCAATAATGTTGTTAGAGATGCTACTATTCTCCCATAATTCTTAACAAACTTGCGATAATACCTTGTTAACCCGAGAAATCCTCGCAACTACTTTATGGTTGTGGGAACTTTCCATTCCTTAATGGATTTAATTTTGTTAGGGTCTACCTTAACACCCTTGTGAGATACAATATGACCCAGATATTCCACCTCTTGTACTCCAAAGAAACATTTGTATGTTTTTGCATATAATTGTTTCTCCTCCAATAGTTTGAGCACCCTGTCAACATGTTGAACATGATCCTTCCAAGACCTGTTGTAGATTAGTATGTCATCAAAAAATACTAGCACAAATTTTCTAAGGAAGGATTTGAAAATTAAATTCAACAACCCTTGAAATGTAGAAGGTGCATTGGTAAGGCCAAAAGGCATGACCAAAAATTCATAATGACCCTCATGAGTTCGAAATGTTGTTTTCGGAATATCTTCAGTCTTCATTCTAATTTGATGATATCTTGAACGAATATCCAACTTCGTAAAATAAATAGCGCCATGTAATTCATCCAATAATTCATCAATCAAAGGAATGGGAAATTTATCTTTAATAGTGAGATTATTTAGCTCCCTATAATCCATACACATGCCCCATGATCCATCCTTCTTATGCACCAATACTACTAGAGCAGAGAAAGAACTTTGACTAGGTTGAATTATACCAGCTTCTAACATTTTTGCAATCATACATTCAGTTTTTCTCTTTTGGACATAAGGATATCTGTAAGGCCTGGTGTTTGGAGGAACACTTCCTGGAATAAAATGAATAGCATGATCATGATCACGAATAGGTGGGAGTCCTTTGGGAGTATCAAACACCTTGGAATGATTGTCCAAGACATTTTGGAGATCTGGAGAAATAGATGATTTTGATGTTGGAACTTCTAGTGAGCATAATTGTGCAATTATGCCTCATTGTTCTTTCTTCCGAAGCTTTGTCATGACATTAGAGCTTATTATATTTCCCGGCTTCCCTGCAATACCCCATAATTCAATTTCCTTTCCTTCCGAAAAAAAATTCAAGAAATTTTTTTGAAAATTAAAATCTATCGTCCCTAAAGATTGTAACCATTGTACTCCTAGTACAACATCAGCACCTCCCATTGGAATGGAAAGCATTGGAATATTAAATACACATTCCCCAATG
This sequence comes from Pinus albicaulis, assembly GCA_034641835.2. Classification (NCBI taxonomy): domain Eukaryota; kingdom Viridiplantae; phylum Streptophyta; class Pinopsida; order Pinales; family Pinaceae; genus Pinus; species Pinus albicaulis. The sequence goes on from JAXQQM020065973.1 coordinate 51,388, forward strand.
GTTAGCTTGATATTATGGCATTTTCTATAGAAATTTATAGTTCCTCCATTTGCAACCATCACTTGGCATTTTGGTGCTGGGTATAGGAAACAATTCAATTCCTTGGCTACCTTACAATGAATAAAATTATGGGTACTACCCGAATAAATCAACACTATTACCTTTCTCTTCTTGATATGTCCTTCTATCTTGAGAGTTTGATGAGTGGTAATTCCTACCAATGCATTACACAATATGGTCGGACTCGTTTCTTCTTCTAGTAGGGTTGGTTCTTGGAGTATATCCTCTTCTTTTGAAGTTTCTTGTTCATTTTCTTCCTCCTCTTCACAATCTATGTAAAATAATTTCTTCTCAGCACACTTATGACCTTTAGTGTATTTTCTATCACAACTGTAGCAAAGCCATTTTTCTCTTTTTTCTTCCAAATGTTGTGGTGTCAACCTTGTAGGTTGTGGAAGTCTAGGAGTAGAAATACTTCCATATTTATAGATGTGAGTGGTAGGCTTCCTTGTCGCCATAATTTTACATTCAATTTGTCTTGCCAACTTGAATGCCTTCTCTAATGAATCAGGTTCCCAAACTGAAATTAGGCCCTGTAGTATCCCTCTGAAGCTTCTTTCAATTGCCACAGGTCTCACCTAATTTGGATTCTTCAAGACAAAGTTATTCCCAATCTCCCACAATGACCTAATTATGGACTAGTTCAGTAGAGCGAACTTGTACGGCATGCCATGTGTCATTGTTTCCTCCTTCGGCTCTGAAATTGATACACAGGAAACTAGAGTCCGTGTACTTGCGGCCACTTTTATATAATTCCAATCTGATGCTCAAAGTGAGAGTTATGACGATTTTCCCAGGGTCACCTCTTTGAGATGAAATTCAAAAGCCTGAAAAAACACTAACTTTCACAGATCATATCTCCGAAAATAATGCAAATAAAGCTCTAAAATTTTTCCATGACATTCCTCAAGATTTCGGCTTTGCTCTGTAAAAAATTCAGCTTTTGAACCCTCGTAGAAAAAAAAATTATGGTGAAAATTTCACGATGACCTGTTTAGGTTAAATTCAGGAGCCTGCAAAAATCCCTAACTTCCACAAATCATATCTCTGAAAATATTGTGAACCAAGATCTGAAATTTTTCCACGACATTCTGCAATATTTTGGTTTCGCGCTGTAAAAATTTCAGCTTCTTAACCTTTGTAGAAAAAAGTTGTAGCGAAAATTCCACGATGACCTGTTTGGAGTAGCAAAACCCTAGAATCCAAAGCTCTGATACCAAATGTTATGAAACCAGCTCCAAAAATATAAGAAAAGAGAGATCAACGCCTTAAACTTCTACTTCGACACATTTAATCGCATGGTTAGATTCATTCTAGTTTGAGAGACGGAGATCAAGACCTTGGATCTAGTTTCATCTATCCAGGTTACGAGGAATTATGTATTCATGTTTGAGTATACCAATTCATGGCAAATGGTTGCATCCATATTGTGTCTACTATTGTTGTAATTCTAGGTCATTTTTGTACCAACACATAGAATTATTTTTTCTCTGAGTATGGGAATGCCTACCTTAGTGATGATTATATATTTGCATTGTATGTTTGTTACAGGTTTTTGATCGATGTCTCTGATCCAATCCTTGGTATGATAAATCACTTCACTCTTTTAAAATATTTTCTTAGACTTCACACATTAGGGGTCAATATGTTACATGCAAATTTGTCACCATGACATTTGATAGTCAAAATGGAACTATCACCATCCATACTCATGCTTCCTTAAAAGTAAAACATTTATACTCCTTGACCAAGTCACAAAATTTGGGAAAATAACTCTTAAGAACTCTTAAAGATGGATTTCGCACCTTTCGCGGTCATTTCCTGCGCATGCACAGATATTACTAAGCCTTCCTGTGGAACTTTACGCTTTGTTTTCCATTAAAACCTACGCACCCTACTTAAAATAAATTAAAAGGTGAAAGTAACTTCTAGAAGCATATTTGGGTGCATATTTTCCAACTAGAAGCCTCTGATAAATAATCAGTGCGAGCTAAAACCTTCCAATCATGGAGCTTATCCCCTTGGATCAAGGAACACTAATCCCCTGTGTTACACAGCAATTTGTCACCATCCCTGCAATTCCCCATCCCGCACATTGGAGGGCTCATTCTGTGACCTGTGAGCAGTGACATAACCTGAAAACACTTTCATGGCATTCCCCTAGACATGGGCTTTCATTCCCCTCAAGACAACTCCTTGTGAAAAACCCTAAAAATAGTCTTTTCATCCTTGGCGCGACTAGTCTATGTTATACCCGCGCCAATGGGGGAAATTCTTCAAAGAGGGCGAGCCAATTGGCGCTTTGTCTCAGAGTCGCACTCACGCTAGGCTTAATAAAGGGTGTTTTTTAAAAATAAATGGCGGAATTTTGACTTTAACCAACTCCTGAACTAGTCTCTAAATTGAGTTGGGACGTTTGGCTCCGGATTTCCATGTAGAGGCAGTAGTTTTCCACCTCTCATGGAAGCTTCCTTGAGGATAGGGCCAATCCCATGATTGTAGGGATCCCAACTCCTCTTCCACCATCTATATAAGCTTGCCATTTCCCTTTGCAAGCTAATCTCCAAGTCTCTAAGAGTCTCCAAGAATCTCCAAGAATCTCCAAGAGCCTTCATAGCCTAAATAATGCTGCAAGGGCTTTGATAGTCCTCATAGTGCCAAATCCATAGCAAGGATATTGACGATCGAAGAGAGAGGCTTGTCCCTATTCCCGACAAGCTTTACCGAGACATATTCCGCTGACGACCCGCCGAAGGAGGATTTCATCATCAGATCCAGGTTGTATCATCCTTTGTTTCATTAATATAAGCGACTATGATTATAGTTCCACTTGTATTGTTCATGCTTGTTTATGAGTTGTGCCCTCTCTGACTGACACATAATTTCAATTATATGGTTTTACGCTCGTATGTTCGTCGTGTTTCTTGTACGTGCAGGTGTTCGATCGCGTCAAGTGGTGGAATTGGGACCTGTCGGAGCAAGGGATCGAGAGCACTATCCTCTTCGCAACGACAACAGCGTTGGACCTAAGGTAGGCCTTCTATCGCGCTTTGATTTTTGCAATTAGGAGCTTGCGTTGTAGCATGTTTGATTGTTGCTAGACCCGATCTAGGCTAGTAGGGATCGCCTCTGTCTGCAGAGGGGATTTACCTCTACAACAAATTGGCAACTCCGCTGGGGAGTTAGCTTGTTATTTGCTCTATAAACTACAGACAAAGCCTGAAGTTAGCCATATAGCATTCGAAATGCTCTTGCTCTACATTAGCGGAAGTAGATGAATGCTGCTTCAGTCAATCTCTGGTCTAGTTTATGAACTAAACACTTGGAGTATTGTCTTGTATTTCAGTCGATTCTTGGCTTTGCTTGCTTGATCAACTCTTTTGGCTGGCTCTTTTCGTGTGTTAAACCTCTGTTCAGCCCCCAGAGGATCAGATCTGACCTCTCTTTTTCCGAATTTTTCATCTTTTCATGGTTGGCTTGATTGGCGCGATTTCTGCCTTGACAGTCGCGCCCATTGGCGCAGGTTTCCAGTTCATCACTCGCGCCATCCCCTGTCTGGCGCAGATTAAAGCCAGACAGTCGTGCCATATCCTGTAGGTGATAGGGCTTTCCCTTGTTCGAAAGTTTCTTTTGGTCAGTACTTTGCTTCTGGGTTTGTTTTAGATTCTGCTTGAAGTGGTAAGTCTGGTCTTGGTTGGGAGAAATTCTTTGTTTTTCATTTTCAGGCGTTGGCGCTTGTTGTCAGTTAGCAACACGCGCAAATTGGGCATTGGCACTAGTTGTCAGTGATCAATTCGCGCCAGTTGGCGCTAGTTGTCAATGACAAAGTCGAGCCAATTTCAGGGTGTGTGAAAATTGAGATTTTTTCCATAAATCCTTCACCAGTGTGTCTTTCCCTTCCGGTCTTTTCACTGTATGAGCATAGATTACATTTATGATTGTTTGAAATGTCTTATTTCCATGATTGTTTGATGTAAAAGGGAATGAATGCCTTGTTTTTATCTCTTGCTTTGGAATTCCTCTTTGTGTTTGACCTCATATGTCTTGTCGCCTTTTGAGGGATTTTGTGACAAAGCGTTTGAAACAACGATTGCATTCTTAGTGTTTGTTTACATCTCTTTTGCATTCATCCTTCATTGAAAAGATTTGCGTTCGTTTATTTTTCGTCTCAAAGTTTGCTTTTCGTTAAAATGCATTAGATCACATTGCATTGAAAAGTATTTTTTGAGATCCATCATTGAACTTAGATTACATTGTTTAATGATTGAAACTAGAAAACGCTTCGAGTACATTCTCCTTCATTAAAAGCATGCATTAAGTAGATTCTCATTTCATCGAAAAATGCATTTGAGTGCATTCTTATCATTTGAAAAAAAAATGAAATTGTGCATAGATTACAATTGCATAGTTTTCGAAAAAGAGGATTTTGCATAGATTACATTGCATTATTCGCATCGTTGAATGTTTGAATACTTTTGGATAGTGAAAGTCATCTAGTTTGGAAAAAGTTTCGTTTTCAGTGTTGTTGTTTGTTGCATCATTGTTTGAAGCTCTTCCCTTAACTAGATAGAATTCATCGAATTGAAATATTTCTTTCGTCGTATAGCTGCATATAGGAGATTGTCAGATGACATACGATAGGGCCTTGAAATTGAAACATAATTGAAGATAAACATTAAAATTTATTCAATTTACACTAAGGCGGCATTGAAACATTAACGAAATATTTAGAGGTCTAGGCTAGAGACGTGTTCCGGCGTCTTTAAACCTAGTAGCTGTCGTTCGCCTCTTGGCTTTAGACAGCACTAGTACGGACTTGTGCTCCCCATACTGTCGCGTATATAAAGGGAGATCCCACTAGCTTTCTATCCTTTATCCATAGGAAGCCGAGTCTGCCGCCCTATACCCATGATACACCAGACACAGCATTCGGGGAGATTGCCTGCACGAACGTTAATTCCTTGGTTGATTTCTCTTTCATTTTCAAACCAAGGTGTATATTGTAGTTCACGGTTATTTGGTACACCCTTTGCCTAGAATTCCTGAGCAATCATTTTGATCTTATCTGACTCCTTAAATTTGAAAATATCATCAAGCGCTTGTCCTTTCACGCTTTCTTCAAAAATGAAAGAGATAGAGTCACCTTCGTCCATTTCTCGACTCTTAAAACATGAAACGGTGAAGTTTCTAAGTTTCAATGTGGTAAAATAAATCACCTGCGATCACACGCCCTATTAGAGTTTGCTTGTTGGTCGTTTGATTGTGTGCCTTGATTTTTAGCCCGTGTGTTGTTTTGAGTTGTTGATGGCAACTTTTCCGGAGTTCACCAACCAAGGGATCCCCTCCGATAGGAATCCTGGTCATTTTCCTCCTTTTGGGGATGTTGGTGCTCCTTATATGGCAACGTTGTCCCTTCCTGGGTTAACTGTTGGGTTTCCTGTTTGGTTTTTTTAAACCTCTGTAGTCCCGAATGTCCCGGCTACTGTTCAACCGTCTCCTCCGCCTGAACAACATCATGTTGATTCTAAGGTGGACCTCTCCCCGTCTTCTCCTATTTCTGCGTCTTCCTCTTCTACTTCGCCTGGTGAAAGTCTGGATTCAAGTAACCAGGTGGCAAAGAAGAAGAAGAAGAATTCTGATAAAGGAGAGGCTAGCTTTGCAGCTATTGCGCCTAAGAAGTCTCCTCTTGATAAACCTTCCAACCCTCCACGGAAATTCAAATTTCTTTGCATGTTGTGCACAGGAGACCATTTTCTTCGAGATTGCCCTGGCATTCCCAAGGTGCTCGAAGAATGGTCTAGCGGTCGTCCGCCGTTGCCTTTGGCTTCCGGGAGTCAAATTGGGGGCATGTCTTCAACTGGTGTTGGTAAAACTCTTAAGAAGTAGGGTAAGCTTGCCCATCACTGTACGTTGTGTGAAGGGCACCATGCCATTCACCTTTGTCCATATATGGATGAAGCCAAGTGAGTTTTGGACAACTCGGCTATTTCTGCGCCGTGCCTTCCGGCTGGTTACCAACAGCTTTCTTTGAGTCCTCCACCAGCTGATCCTACGATTGGTCAAGAGTCATCCTTGGTTAATCTCGCTCCCTCGGAAATTCAAATTCAGGAATTCGTTCCCGGCCAACCATTGGTTGTGGGATCGGTTGAGCTGGCCCCGTCTATGGTACACCAGGTCTTTTCCGTTGAGAGTGGACCTCACACCCCCCATGTCCTTTTGGTTTCTTCAGATTCCTCGGACTTGGAGAAAGATTCTCTTGTCCCTATACCTCAAGAAGTTTCTCCTCCGCCTCCCGTGATGGAGGTCCTGGAGGATACTCTTCCCGACTCCATGATGGAAGTCGTGGAAGATGCTCCTTCTTCCGTAACACCAGGGGAAGACCTTCTCTGTTCAATGGTAGCCCCTCCAAGTAGTTTGGTTGCTTCCTTTGATTGGAATCGATTTGTAGGATACCGCCTTCCATCTTATGTGCCTTTCGAGATAACGGTACAGGCATTTGGTCTGGTCGTACCCAGCACCATTATAGATGAAGGTGCGTCTGTTAGTATTTTATCCTCAACTACTTGGCAAGATTTTGGCTCGCCGCCACTTGTGCCTGTTACGCAGAATCTGTTGGCATTCAACAGAAGAAGTAGTCAACTGTTAAGGATCCTTCCAAGGTTACCTGTTACTTTGGGAGGTAAAACTGTCCATATGGACGTGATGGTTGTTCCAGGCCCCTTGGATTTAAATATGCTCTTGGGGGGCGATTACACCTATGCCATGGGAGCGCTTGTCTCCTCCCTTTTTCATGTGGTATGTTTTCCACATGAATGACGGATCATGACCATTGATCAGCTTTCGTTCTTTGGTCCTGATGCGGCAGCTGGCCCACCATCATCCCTTCCTCGTTTTTATCCACCCATTGTATCTGCCCCACCACAGGTCAACTATGTGGCTACCTACCCCGTGCCTGTACTCAGTGATGGTGTCGTTGTGCATCAGGTGCTGGGGGTATTGGGTCCTGACTTCCAGGATGTTTTCCTTCCATTGGGAGTGGAACTCTTGGAAGCTATGACTTCATATTGATTATGATGAGGTCATCGGAGCAATGTTATTTTTCTTGTGTCAAGCTCTTTAAAAAATGAAACAAGACGGTCGGAGCATAGTTCTTTGTCTTGTGTCAAGCTCCTTAAAAAATGAAACAAGGTTGTTGGAGCATGGTTCTTTTCCTATGTCAAGCTCCTTAAAAAATGAAACAAGATTGCCGGAGCACAGTTCGTTTTCTTGTGTCAAGCTCCTTAAACAATGAAACAAGGTCGTCTTGAGGATAGTTCTTTTAATGTGTCAACCTCATTAAAATAATGAAACACGCTCCCGTTCAATTCGAGTCTTTGATAAGTTCTCGTAAAATCCCAGTCGATTCTTTCTCTTGGTCTCGTAACTTGAACCTTCACTCCATCTACCTTTCATATGGACTGAAGCTTGGGGGGCATGTACCTCAAATTGAGTCATCATGCTGGGGGCATGCTTAATTTTCAAGCATACTTTGTTTCCGTTTCAAGCTTGGGTAAAAATGAAACCAACTTCAAGCAGATTTTTCTAATTTCAAGCTTGTGTAAAAATGAAACCATTCCCATTTTACCTCCTGTGATTGCCATTTTATCAGCCTGTTTTGCCAGATGAGCCTTGGTTTTCTCACTCCATCGTCACTATCTGCTTGGCTGATCATATGCCTTCACTTGGTTGTTTTACCCGTTCTTGAGGAACTGCTGCGATGAGTGGTCTTGTTAGCCAGCCTCTTAACCTTTACTTGTTCTGAGGAGTTCCACCATTACCGGAACCAGTTGCTACCCTTTATACCACTCGTTCCTCTAGGAGGAGTCAACTTTCAGCTCTTTTCTGACTCCATAAACATGAAAAGATTGTTGATTCACTTGTCGTTTCGATCTCGTTAAAGTGGTTACGAAACAACATCTACCCAGTATACGTTTACCCCTTTTCCAAGCTGGGACAGATTATTTACGAAAAAGGAATACCCTAGCCTATCGTGACTAGGAGGTTTTCTCAGACATGGTTTTCTACCTTTTCAGATCTGAGGAACTATCTACGAAAAGGGACTATTGGAGTTTACTTTTCCGCTATCTTTTCAAACTCTCTAAACATGAAAAGATGTCGAGTTCTTCCTTTGTTAGACTCGTTAAACCCTGATGACATTGGATTCAGTCGTAATGACGATATTCGAGTTTCTCCTTCCTAGGGCTCGTTAAGTGTACTAGGTTGGGTTTGTCCAAAGGACGAACTTATATGACAAGCATATGGTATCCTCTTCAAGCTTGTGTAAAAATAAAGAGGTACTTGCCAGAAATGGTGGGGGAAAAAATGGAACCAACATCATTGTCGTGTCGGCAGTATGTCATTCTTGAACATGGCACTTGTCTGCATTCGTGTCAGGTTGGGGACATCTCATCTCGTTTTTCACTTGCCTCCATGGGTTTGGGTGATCCTTTTTTACCTCTCATCTGCTCTTTGCCTCGTCATCATGACCTCTGATCTTTTGATGTCAAATACTACCAAATTCACTGTCGTGACGCCGATATGTTCAAGAGAAGTTGACCTCTACAGATTTCAACCTTCCTCTGATTCTCATCTAAATCTTGATTCACAAAGACATTATGTTCCTCTGTCTCGTGTCGATGATGTGGGAAACACTATGGCACACCTTCGATCAAGTTCACTTCCTGTCGACTTCAGCTCATTATCCAGGAAGCTGATCTAGAGACTCCCTTCTGGTACCTTGGAGCATGCATGCCTCAATGGCAGGTTCTTCGCGTTCGACGTGAGGTTTTCATCATTGACCTCCGATCGAGTGATTCTACGGGTGTTCGACGCCAGCTCACTGATTCACATGCCGTAGATTGTACCTGTAGTACCTTGAGGGCCATTGTCATTATTGGTGGTACCTCTCACGTCTGTTAACAGCTTTCATTATTGGCTGGTAATCAGACGATGTTCTTGCATGTTCGACTTCAACTCACCTATTCGCATGCTTGAACTTGTACTTTGTTCGGGTCGAGATGAAGCGCAAGACCCTGGATTTCGTCTGTTTAGAATCCAAGTTGCGATTTTGTGGATTATTATCATTGGTTACATGACTCATTGATTGGATGGTTGCGACCATACCCGGGTCTATTTATCGATCCTCGCTGGATGGCTGCATCCATACCTTGGGTCTGGATTATTTTATACTCTACTATGGATGGCTGCGCCCATACCACACATATATCATGTATTTGAGATATCAGTTGTACTTCTCCACGCAGGTTTTCCGATGGCGGTGTTTTCAGTTGGACAGGTTCTCGTAAATCATTTCACCCCTCTCTCTCTTTTAGGCCTCATGCTTTAGGGGGCATCTGTTACATAGCAATTTGTCACCGTCCCTGCAATTCCCCATCCCGCACATTGGAGGGCTCATTTCATGACCTGTGAGCAGTGACATAACCTGAAAACACTTTCATGGCATTCCCCTAGACATGGACTTTCATTCCCCTGAAGACAACTCCTTGTGAAAAACCCTAAAAATAGCCTTTTCATCCTTGGCGCGACTAGTCTGTGTTATACCCGTGCCAATGGGGGAAATTCTTCAAAGAGGGCGCGCCAATTGGCGCTCTTTCTCAGAGTTGCACTCGCCAGGCTTAATAAAGGGTGTTTTTTAAAAATAAATGGTGGAAGTTCGACTTTAACCAACTCCTGAATTGGTCTCTAAATTGATTTGGGACATTTGGCTCCGCATTTCCATGTACAGGAAGTAGTTTTCCACCTCTCATGGAAGCTTCCTTGAGGACAGAGCCAATCCCATGATTGTAGGGATACCAACTCCTCTTCCACCATCTATATAAGCTTGCCATTTCCCTTTGCAAGCTAATCTCCAAGTCTCCAAGAGTCTCCAAGAATCTCCAAGAATCTCCAAGAGCCTTCATATCCTAAGGAATGTTGCAAGAGCTTTGATAGTCCTCATAGTGCCAAATCCATAGCAAGGAGATTGACGATCGAAGAGAGAGGCTTGTCCCTATTCCTGACAAGCTTTACCGAGACATATTCCGCTGACGACCCGCCGAAGGAGGATTTCAGTGTCAAAGCCAAGTTGTATCATCCTTTGTTTCATTAATATAAGCGACTACGATTATAGTTCCACTCGTATTGTTCATGCTTGTTTATGAGTTGTGCCCTCTATGACTTACACATAATTGCAATTATATGGTTTTACGCTCGTATGTTCGTTGTGTTTCTTGTACGTGCAGGTGTTCGATCGCGTCAAGTGGTGGAATTGTGACCTGTTGGAGTAAGGGATTGAGAGCACTATCCTCTCCGCAACGACAACAGCGTTGGACCTAAGGTAGGCCTTCTATCCCGCTTTGATTTTTGCAATTATGAGCTTGCGTTGTAGCGTGTTTGATTGTTGCTAGACCTGATCTGGGCTATTAGGGATCGCCTCTGTCCGCAGAGGGGATTTACCTCTACAACACCCTGATTTGTGGATCTCACCCATATTTGGTGGATCTGAAACCTCCTCAGTCTCTCCTATAAATTGAGCTCAAACTTCAAGGTTAGGAGAGTTCACTTATGGAATATTATGTCGGTCATTTTAGAGTGGAAATCTTGTTAAACCATGGAGGAAGGTT